>CBVK0100603461.1:0-16788 GCA_900067695.1 Picea abies | reverse complement strand
GATCGGTCTCGGCATTCCTGCTGAACCGCTCTTCCGATCTCACTTTATATCTTGTGGGAGTAAATCTATAAGATAAAATAAATGTCAATGTATGTCTATTCCACATCTCATCTTGATCCTTGAAACTTATGGCAGTGATTAAGGAAGGCCAATTGTGACGACATGTTTCATAATCTGTACAATGTCTAATAAACAAAGGGCATAGAAATTAAGGCGTGAAGAAATTATTGCATATACACCAAGCCTGTGTAGAATTCCCAAGAAGTCAATGTGTAAAGATTAAAAGACTAGAGAGATGGGGAAATTGGGGCAAAAATATAAAAGAAAGTGTGGAGAAATTATTAGTTGTGGGCATGAATTCAATAAAAGGAGATGGAAAAATGTGTTGTCCAGCGATTGTTGACAAGAAAGTTGGTAGTATTTCACTATCAAAAAATGTCGAGTATAACAATTCTTCCATGTGAAAATGGAAATCGGAGGGAATTCACGAGATGAAAGAAAGTGTGGAGAATTTCTTGAAAACTTGGTTGGGTGCTTTTAATTCTTTCTTACGTTGATAGATGTCTACCTATTGAAAATTGATGGATTAATCGATCTTTTGATTAAAAACCTTGATCTTATGTATAATAATTAAAGATGTTGGCTTTGATTTCATTAACGAGATGAAGAAGGTATTGGAAACTATATATCCCAACACAGTATCCTATGCTAACATTATTGCTCTGGCTACAAGAGATGTTGTGGCCCTAGTAATTACATTCAATCTCACGGTCGAATTTTGCTAAAAACCTTCAAAAATATAGTAACATTTCTCACTTGGTTGATAATTAATTAATTAAACTAAAAAAACAAAATCAATGACATATGAAAAGTGAAGTTATACAATTATACTAAATATTAGACAAAAAAAATTGATAAGCTTGTATAAATTGCTTTGAACTCTGAAGGGTTGGATTATAACTGTCAAAATTTCACACAATTTTCATAGTTACAACCTTTCCCCTCATAGTTCTAAGCTCATCATAATGTTTCTTTCAAATCCTTAGTCTTTACCTTTGCCTTTTACTAGATGAAACAAGATATTATTGGAAGTCATCTACGGGAATGGCATTTTTTACTAAATACACAAAATTAAATAAAACAAGATGACAATGTAATTACATAGAAAACAGTGTTGACTCCTGCAGTATACCCATCCTGCAATTTAATGGCTTCACTGAAGTAGCCACACTTGTATGATCACAGTCCCTTTCATATCGTGAACTCATGTTTCTAGTAAGTTGGATGTCAGTTTCCTGGTAAGTTCCTAAATTTGTTGGCAATAAAACATTTTTCTTTGGAAGCAAAACCCTACTTTTGCCTAGTTTAAACCATTTTTAAAATAACAATCCTCAACCATGTTAAAAATGTGTTGCGGTAAAATTTGGGTTTTCACTAGGGAAGGATTGCACATGCTAGGCAATATTTCACTACCTTTTCCAAGTGGCATGAGGACACCATCACCTTTTCCAAGTGGCATGAGGGAAACATCAGGGGAAAGCAAGTGGATGGTTCGATCTTGGTTGGATTGGAAGATAATAATATTCCAAGACTTCTCATTAGATTTTCTTTTACTTTAAAGATTTTTTAGGGTAGCATTTTCGTTATAAATAATTAACTAGAGAGCAAAGGTTGGTTTTAGAGTTTCTTTTGAAAAATCTTCGGCACAGTTTTATGGTAAATTTAATGTTTTATCATTTACAAATAATACATTCCTTATTTATTAGTGACAAAAATAATTAGAAATAAAAAATTATTATTATTATTATCGTCTAAAAGTTCTAAGTTTTGGCCATTTTTCCAACGATTTTTTTTGTTTAATTTTTCCCAAAATTCGGCGAGAAAGTGTTGGATCTCTAGATTTGAGTGGCTAAGTATGTATACTCTGAGTGTCCTAAAGGTTTTTCAACAGGCTAAATCCATTTATGCATTCAAAAATGTAATTTAAACAACAAAAAATTGTGATTTCATCCAAATTTGTGTCGTCGGATTCTGACAAAAAGGCCAAAATGTAGAACATTTAGACAATGCCTTATCTTTGAGGTTTGGGTACTTAGTAAATCCGGATACATTAAAACATTTTTAAAGAGGCACTTATATGTAGCTTTAGCTAATTTCACTTTTTTTCATTTTTCCTTCAATTTTGATAGACCGTGAAAGTTAATAATAATAATAATAAGTAAAAAAAAATGTTTTGTTTTAATGCATTTTCATTTAGTGTTATTAACTGTACTTTATTATATAATTTTAAACAAATAAATAAATATATAAAAACTAATTTAAAAGAATATATATATTATATAAAACAAAATTTCTCTTGGAAAAATTTGTGATTATTGCAAGTTGGTATGGGGGCAATTCAAATTTGGAGTTACAGCATAGTTGAAAATATTTGGTGACATATGGAATGAAGATGAACCTTGTGAACTATATGGAAATTGGACTTAGCACAGAAGATTAAATTGTTTATTTGGTTATTGAGTGAGAAAAAAAAAATAACTTGGGATTCCTTGCAAAAAAAGGGCTGGCAAGGCCCAAACCGCTGTCCATTATGCCTAAAAGATGTTGAGATTGCGTTCCACATATTTGTATCTTGTGGTTTCTTCCAGGAAGTCTGGTTGAGGGTAAACAAATAATTTGATTTTTTGGTTGTTTGGGAAGGCAGTTCATTAAATGACTGCTTGGAAATATGGGCAAAAAGAAAAGGGGTTTACAAAACATTGCCTGCCATAATTTGTCGGTATGTTTGGTTAGAGTGGAATGGTGTAATATTTGAAGGACGCATACCCTCTAGATTCTCAATTGTTTTCAAATTAAAATAAACTCTTCCATCTAGGCCACCATTGAAGAATTCCCCCCCTTGTAATCTTCAGAGTCCGAGCATTGTTTCCTCCACAGTGAGCTAGTTCGATGGAGCTGCGGATACAATTAACAATAGATGTGGGGCGGGGGGTCTGATAAAGACTAGTGAAAAATACGATCATTAAGTGGAATTTCAACTGTGGTTGTGGGACCAATACTAGAGTATAACTACTTGGTGCTTGGGCGACATTATCTCTAGTTTTTTGATTGAATTTAGATGTCTTACAAGTTATTGGGGACTTGAAGATTATCATAGATTGATTGAAGGAAAAAGGTAGGATACAGGTAGCCTCACTAATGGGCTGGATGGATAGGATTAATAGACTCAAGGTAAATTTTAGAAAGATCTACTTCACCCATGTTTTCAAGGAGCTTAACATGGAAGTTGATTACCTCTCGAAGAAAGCGCTATCGAAGACTAAAGGAATGTTAAGCTACAACTTTTGGGTCGATGATAACAAAGGGCCCACTCTTTTCTTCTATCTACTAAATCCTTAGCCAATTTTTCGATCAGTCACAAAATCCCAAAGCTATCGGAGAAAATGCCACTTGTTCTGGAGCAACATAGAAATATTAGTGTCGTGTTGTTGGACACTATATAAAACATCTTGTGTTTTTATGGTCTTTTTGCTAGCATTATGTATTGAAGAATAGTCAGTTGATATTCTTTTTTCTGTGAATTAAGACTGAAACTTTATGTATTTTGTGACGATATGAAGATATGCACAGAGTGCAAACACCTTGATGTTGTGTAAAGAGAACTATTTTATATCTATAATATAAAGAGAAATTTTTCTTGTTGAAAAAAAAATCATTTTCCATCCAAAAACAAAATACCATGGTCTTTAAACAATGTAACTACCCCATTTCACTTCAATGTTTCCTTTCCCCTGCTTAGGGGGTATGCTAGTTATGTATATATGACATACCTATTTATCTATTTGAATTGTAAATTTTATTTTATTTTCAATATAATAACAAGTGAAATTAGCACCAAAGTTGCTTATATTTACTTTTTAATAATAATTTAACGTAATAGTTATAGATAGTCTAAAACTATAAGTTTGAGAACTCTTTTTTATAATAATGATTATAACATAATGTGTTTTAAAAACTAAAGTTTCCTTATCTCTATATGTATTGATATACATGCTAATTATAGTATATGATTAAATATATAATATAGAAAAATTATGAAAGAGTAAATAATGATATATATTACAAATTAAAAAAGCATTGTGAAATCATTTAAAACAAGTGTTGCATGGTAGCGTAGTCCCTGCCAGGTTGGGATGGGAGTAAATGCGACCGAGTACAGACACATGGCTAGCAATTTGAAATACATGTGGTTTTCATGTAGAGCATAGTATTCCTAAATTAGTTCTTCTTGAAATATATAAAAAATTATAAACATTTAAAAGGTTCTTGGACAAAAAAAATTAGCATTCACGAAGTAGTTTTCTTTCCATACGTTTTACATACGTTCATGGAGAGAAACACAAAAAAATAGTAGTAACGTATGTTACATAGGTTCAAGGAAAAAAAACACAAAGAAATTTGCATCCTCGAATTAGTTATCTTTAAAACAAGGGTTCCTGGACACAAAAGAAATTGAAATTTATCAAATTATAGGTTCCTGGACATCATAAATTATATATAGCAAATATGTAATTTTATAAAGTAGATATTTAGTTTTATACATACGAAATATGTACTTTTATAAAGTATGGGGATGAGATTTTGTAGAGCATGCACGGAGCCGTCATTCCATAGTAGGCCACTTTTTAGATGGCAGGTTTTTGGGCTGGCGGGCTCAAAACTGGGCTTCTGATGTTTCGTGCTCTACAAATAACACTGACAGTTTTGTGATATACAAATTGACAAGCGGAGTTGCAGACTATAGAAATTTATCACAAATTAATAATGGTTGTTACATATCTTTGAAAATTACATGAACATTTAAAAGCATACAATATAATAGTAATAACGTCTGTCATGGACACCCAAAAAGTTAGCATATAACAGAATAGTAACGACGTCATGCAAGACAAAAAAAATTAGCATACAATAGGACACAAAAAATGTAGCAGACCTCCATTCTTAGCCAGTTTTTGGATCGCGGGTTCTCGGGCTGGCGGGTTGAAAATTGGGCCTCTGTTGTTTCGTGCTCTACAAATAGCACCGACAGTTCCGCGATATATAAATTGACAAGCGGACTTGCGGATTATAGAAATTATCAAAAATAAATGTTTGTTACATATCTCTGTAAATTACATCAACATTTAAAAGCATATAATAGAATAGTAATAACATCTGTTACATAGGTTCGTGGAGAAAAACACAAAAAAATTATCATTCCCGAATTAGTTTTCTTGAAGGCAAAGGCTTCTGGACATAAGAAAAAGAGAAATTTATCAAAGTATAGGTTCCTAGACACCCAAAAAGTTGCATATAATAGAATAGTAAGAACATCGTGCAAGATAAAAAAAAAAATAGAATACAATAGGACACAAGAGATGTAGCAGACCCGAGTTAGTTTTCTTTGGAACAAAGCATTCCTGAATCAGTTTTCTTTGGAAGTTATCAAAAGTTAATAATGTTTGTTACATATTTCTGGAAATTTAAATGTGTTTTTCATATAGACTAGGATTGGGGCTCCCGCGGACCATAAAAAGAAATAAGTACAAGAAGTAGGAATGTCGAAAGAAGAAGTGTGTGATGGTAGAGAGGAAGACCTGAAAAGAAGAAATTGGAAGTTATGAGTGTTTGGTTACAGTTTTCTATTTAAAGAGGTCATAAGTGGATTGATAAATAAAACAATATGACAGTATAGACTTAAACTGGATTGATAAAGAAAACAAGATGCCAGTATAGACTTACTATGAAGTCGATGCATTTTTTTTGCTATCGTCGATGGTCAGTGGAGTCATGTCGACCGATTGCTGCCCTTCCTGGACGAGGCTGCCCATTCTCTGTTGGAACCATTCTTCGATGTAACTTTTCATGGGGGCCATGTTGATTTCATCTTGGATTTCTATGTCATAAAGGTCGTTTTCTAATTTCCTTAGATCCATTGAAATACTATGCAGACTCTTTTCAATTTCTTCATTCTGTGCCGCATAATCCAGTACTCAGCGCTCATGCTCATCTAGATGATGTTCAAGTATGTCGTAAAACTTTTCGAAAGACAACCCCTTTAAAATATCAACTTGTTCATGGAAGGCCTCTTTGGTCATTAACAAGGATTTGAGAATTAAGTTTGGGTCTTGAACCTCGTTGGTACTTCCGGCTAAGTCTATTTGGATTAGGCTTGTGAATAAATCTGTCTTTTCTGATATGGCTTGTTTACATGATTTGACAATGAGCTCCAGGTTGTTAACTTTCTTTTGCCAGCATGCCTTTACTTTTTTGGCCCGCTTTGGGGAGGGGAGTTTCTCTTGTCTTCTTTTTAATTCCGATGTGTTGAAAGAATAGTTGGAAAAATGGGTCAGCACCTCTTCACAGAAATGCTGATCATTTTTAAAATTCACCTCCAAATGTTCCAGGAAATAATTTGCCTTCTTTCCGAAGGAAACTAAATTTTGCGATGTTTCCCAGGCTTCAGTAACTAGCTGCATTCGTCTGTTGATGTTATTCTCTATAAGGGCTTTAGAGCATGTAAGGAGGGTAGAGGATACTTTCATTTTGGCTACAGTGGTAGCAAGCATGATTTTTGCTAAAGGACTGGAAAATTATGGAGTTGCAATGAAAGCCCGCTCAAATTCGTTGAGGTGGTCTTTCAGTCTGCCATTTTCTGTCTCAATTCCTCCAATGCAATCCTTTAGAATTTCACCGGTTACTTGGTGAAATGAGGAGATTTGGTACAGTCTCATTTTCCTAAATTTAATCTCTGTGCGAGATTTTCCTTTCTTGTTTGTTACATTTGTCTTTTCAATGACCATACTTTTAGATTGGATATCAAAAACAAATCTCTGGAATACGAAGGAGTCATCTTCGTCAAAAAATTCAGTCTCAAATATTTGCATCGTGGACGACCCAAATTTTTGCATGTGATCAGTTTCAAATTCAAGTTGCAGATGTTCACTTTCAATTTCTGGTTCCTTCGCCTGCCCTGCATTGTTTTCTCTCTTCTTTTTCACTGGAAATTTGTGAGAACTATCAATTTTTGTGCGAGGAGGGTTCTTGTCTCCTCCTCCGTTGGAAGATTCATGGGTTGCTTTCTTACAAGGGTGGGTCGTCGAAGCGATGCTCCATGATGTCGTGTTCTTGGGAGTGTTGGCGGGGGACTAGGTACTCTTCTCACCGAATACTTTTCCATGTTGTCTGTACAATTCAGTCGCGTTTTGCAATGTCGCTACATCACAATCAAAAGAAGCAGGATTGTTGTCGACAATATGCATGTCTTGGGTCAGGTGTCTATGGATAAAAGAGTTGTTAAAGCCAACAGCCAGTAAATGTTCTTGAAAAATCCCATTAGGGTCGAACCCTTTTAGTCTTTCAGCATAATTTAGGTTCAATTTCTTGAAATGGGCAGCAAACTCGTCAATCTTATTGATGTTTCTGCACACGAAGTCTCTGACTTTCCAGGGTAGAGGAATGAACTATTTTTTTTCTTGTCATGGAAAAAGTGCAACCAGTGGTTGTATTGCCTTTCCATTTCTACAACAAACATCTTGTCTGTGATGTGGCATGGAAGGAAAGAAGGATTTTCCTTAGATCCAAAGACCATGAGGACACTGTGATTTTCCTTTTGTTCAAGTGTGCTCTTCCTGTTCAAAAACTTGGTTGCCTGGCCAGACATCCGCAGAGCATCCTTGCCTAACAATAAATATTTGAAAACTAATACAAAGCCATTAAAAACTTCAGAAAAACAATGGGAGGCCTTGTGCCTCCACAAGGCCTCGTACCAGAATGTTACTGGGTCGAACCCATAGTTTATTTTATTGAAAAGAGAAAGTTTTGGAAACGGGCAGCAATACACTATTGTGGAAATCAAGTAGGATGACATATAAAATTTATTTGATTCTTTGAATCGTCACAAATGGGAACATAGCTTAATGGAAATTAGCTTCCCCCAATCGAAAATGTATTGTTCCTTGACTATGAAATACAAAATATAAATAATTATATGGGAAATGGTTGTCGTGGATGCATGTCTCGTTATTCTTGTAAACAGCCAAGCAATTTCCCGGAATGGATTTCTAAAGGAACTTACCTGCAACCTTGTAATATCTTTAGGAACCGTTGTCAAGTCTTCGAGGAAATCGGCTAAGATGTCCAACCCATTATCATATTTTTCTAGAAACTGCTTGCAGTCTTGTCCTCTGAACATCAATGTTGGCTCTGAAAATGATCCGGATTCATGCAGGAACACAATGAAATACAGAAATACACATAAACGCAGATATGTAATGAAAGTAAAACTTTATTTCATTGACAACAAATGATTGAAATATGCTTACAAATAGAATGGAAATAAAGTAGCTCGGGCGCTGGTAGCTTATCTATGAGAAGAGATGTGGCGGCTACTAGCCTATGAACTCTGTGTTACAATGAGGCTCGAAGGCCTATATATTATTGAGAAACAATGTAAAACCCTAAACATCCAAAAACCTAACCCTAAGAGATGAAACGCCAGAATATGGGCTGTGTTGGGGAAAATTGGTACATCAATTTCCCGGGGTCGTAACTTTGGCATATTATCTTTGTTTGAAGCACATGATACATCGTTAGAAAGATCTATCTGAGGACTACACTGCTGATGGAAAATATCAAGTTTGAATCAAACTCATATTTACTTGAGCATTCATGCCCAAAAAACGTCGTGTAGGGCCTCAAAACAGCTCCAAAAGTTCAGGGCCCGAAAAACTGCTAGAAATAGTAAATTGTGCTACAATTAAGGAAACTAAAAAACTAAAAGAAACAACGGTGTGGGTCCAAGTGGAATAGGCGGGTGGCCACCAATATCCACCTTGATCATTTCTCCCCCCTTAGGAAGCAATGGTCCCCATTGCGTTGAGTTCCTCCATGAGATGAGGAAACTTCTGCTAAACTTGGTCCCTGGTGAGCCACTTACCTTGGTGAAGGAGTTGGCATGCTTTGACAACTCGATATAGCTAGATCCTCTGCTGGCGGGTGTTCTTAATCTGTGTGTCCATAATCCAATCAGTTGTGGCTTGTTCCATGCAATCTGGGTTTAACTCGGTTGGTGTGAGTTGTTCTTCCATGTTGGATGTGTCTAGTAGAGGTGGAAAGTAGGGCCGAAGGCGGTCGACATTGAACAATGGGTGCAGACCAAGGAATGGTAGAATACTGAACTCAAAGGCATTGTCCCCTACAGCCTTGGTGATGGTGTATGGCCCATATCGGAGCAGGTGAATCTTGCGGTAGGGTCCAGCGAGGCGCTCCTTTTGCAAATGTAGCCACACTTTGTCACCCACCTAGAAGTTGTGTGGCACCCGATGTTGATCATGTCCCTGCTTGTACTTAGCATTGGCTCTGTCAAAGATGTCATGAAACTATTGGCAGATGTGTTGAATGCATTCAATGAAGTTGTTTGCCTTGTCAGCCTCATACTGGAAATGGGTTGAATCTGCCTGAGTAGCTGCAAATGGAATCGCTACGTCAATGGGACATAGTGGCTGGGATCCCAAGCCCACCTGAAAGGGGTTGTGGTTGGTTGAGATATGGAGAGCCTGCTTGTAACTGTGTTGTACATATGGGAGGCTCTCATCCCATGTATATGGATTCTTTGATTTGTACATGTGCAGAATGTGTACGTTCATCCGATTGACGACCTATGTCTAGCCATCAGTTTGTGGATGGAAAGTTGTGGACTTGGTGAGCTTGGTGTCCAGCATTAACCATAGGCTGGACCAAAATGTACTAAGGAACCTGTTGTCCCGATCTGAGATGATAGACTATGGGATCCCAAAGTGTACCCACACTCACTCAAAGAAAAGTTTAGCAGTGGCTTCTGCTGTGATATTCTTCTTGCAGGCCATCATAATGGACATCTTTGAGAATCTATTGACGACCACAAAAACATAGTCAATGCCATGCTTAGTATAAGGAAGGACCTACATGTAATCCATGGAGATGGATTACCAAGGTCGACTAGGGGTGGGCAGTAGAGTATAGAGGCCTTGCTTCTTGATGGTTGGTTTGGCAATGGCGCAAGCAATGCAGGACTTGATGTACTTCCTGACATCCTATCAAAGGTTTGGCCAATACAAAAACTTTTTCAGTACTGCCATGATTTTCTCGACCCCGAAATTCCCAACGACTCGACTGTAGTCTACCTCCCAAATCATCTTGGCATGCTCGCTTGAAGGAACACAAAGATGTCCCAGGTGACATAGCAGGGCATCCTGGAGGTGAAAATGAGGAACTTGCTTACCCTCCAAGAGTGTATTGTATGTGTGGCTGAATTTTGGATCACTCTTGTAGAGAGGCAGCCAATCGGAAGTCTCGTGCCCACAAGAGTTGAGCACCATGGTTAGCGCCATGATAGGGGGTTGGCTTAGGCAGTCTGCAACATTACTGGTGCTTCCTTTCTTGTACTTAATGTTCAAATGAAACTGTTGCAGGTATGTGGACCACTTATTATGGCGATCATTCTGCAACTTCCCTTATGTATGTATGAACTACAAGGGTTGGTGGTCTGTGTGGATGACCATTTCCTTTCCCAAAATGTAATGCTTCCATTGTCGGCAAGCCTGCACAATGGAATACATCTACTTGTCATAAGTGGGATACTTTCGGATTGTGTCAGAAAGTGTCTCACTATCATATGCCACTGGATGGCCCTGTTGAGTAAGGACTGCCCCAATAGCATAGTCGAAGGCATCTGTCTCGATCTCAAATGGTTGTTGCAAGTCTGGTAATATGAGCACTGGTGCAGAGCAGAGATGATGCTTCAAATCGTCGAACGCCTTCTGTTGAGATTCATACCAAAAGAATTTTTCTTTCGCTCCTCCCTTGGTGACTTGACTCAAGGACCAAGTGATATGAGAGAATCCCAACACAAACCTACGGTAGAAATTGGCAAGACCCAAAAAGTTGCGGAGATCTGTTAGGGTGGTTGGGGCTGGCCAATCCCGAATGACTTGGATATTGGCTGGATCCACATGCACCCTCCCACTCATCAATAATTTATCCCAGATACTGAACCTGGGTCATGCCAAATGTGCACTTCTCCAAATTGGCACACAACTTGTGTTGTCGCAGTGTTTGGAGGACTTGTCGGATGTGGTGGAGGTGCTCTTCCCAAGTCTTGTTGAAGATAAGAATGTCATCCAAGTACACCACTACAAATTAGTTGGTGAATGGTCACAAGATGTCATCCATTACTCTCATGAAGGTTGCAGGGGCATTCGTCAACCTGAAAAGCATGACCAGCCATTTGAAAAGGCCCTCCTTGAATTTGAAGGCAATCTTCCACACATCATAGGGTTCGATTGGTACCTGGTGATATCCAGACTTCAAGTCAATCTTGCTGAAATATTTTTCCCCCTTGAGTTGATCTAGAAGGTCATCAATCTATGGGATCGGGTACCTATTCTGGACAGTGATCTTGTTCAGTGCTTGATAGTCAATGCAGAGTCTCCAAGTCCCATCCTTCTTCTGCACTAGCATGATCGGGCTCCCATAGGGCGATGAACTCGGTCAGATGTGACCTTTCTACAACAGCTCCTGAATCTGCCTCTTGATTTCTTCATTCTCCATAACAGAGCATCGATAGATCGGTCCATTGGGCAACAGCGCACCTGGGGTCAGATCGATGGGTTGCTTGACCTGACAGTGTAGAGGCACCCCTACGAAGGAGGTGAAGATGTCCTCGTACTCCTCCAATACATTATCCATCTATTGTTGTCATGCAGAGGGGATCTATCTAGAGGTCGTCATCGCAGTCTTCTTCTTTCCCTGAGGGTGAATCATCAAGAAAACAAATTTCTTGGTTTTGGCAATGAGATTACTGCATTGTTTTGCAGTAACCAAAGAGATGATTGTAGGTGGTGCTATTTTTGATATCTTGTACAGCTTATTGCCCAAAGTAATAATAACAGCGCAAGGCTTGGACTCATACATAGCATGTCACTTCCACAAGTATGGTTGGCCTAATAATACATCAGAAACATCAAGAGGAGCAATGTCACATAATACCTCATCCGTGAAGGGATTGATACTATAGGGAAGGCGGCATTGTTGGCTTACGTGGAGGTCTCATCCTTGGTGCAGCCACCCGATGGTGTATGGTTGTGGGTGTGTTGTGGTCGGCAAGCCCAGCCATTTCACTACCTCTACTGAGATGAGGTTCTTCTGGCTCCCGTTGTCGACAATGAACTGTAACGGGGAACCCTTTACCCACATCTGGGAATGGAAGAGGCGCTCTACCTCCTCTGGATATTTTGGTTCCTTCTTCTGGATCTTCGTGGTGGCAACGGTATCATTACGCTCTGCATCGATAATCTGCTTCCCCCTGTCATTCCCCTTATTAGGTTCTGATTCAGAGTCAGAGCCTGCATCTGATTCAGAAGCCTTCAACTCGGCTACCAGTGACTGCTTGGCCCGACACTCACTTGTGTTGTGATTGGAGCTCTTAGGGAACTCACACCACTTCCCCATGTCCTTTTTTGGCTTCATGATGTTGTCCTTTGCTTGTGGCTTTGGCGGGTTGTCCTGGGCCACCCTGCCTTGGCTTGGTCCTTTGTTCAACAGTTTGGGGGTACCTTTCCCTTGCTTCTGATTCACAGACCCAAAGTCTCGCTTCTTCTATTTGATCTTATGCTCAATATTGGTAGCATACCGGTATGCCACACCAAGAGAGGATATGTTGAGGAACTCCATTTCCTCTTGAATGTATCTATGAAGACAACTGTGATACTTTAACACCAAATGTTTCTCTGAATCTGTGATACCCAAATTTTTGCATAGGGTATGGAACAGGTTCGTCAACTCATGCACATCTTGGTCTCTTTGCTACCGCAGCGTAGTCCATTGTATGTATTTGTCCTCATAGCTCCCCATGGGATAATATTGTTCCTTGATGACGTCTTGGAAAGAATTCCAAGTGGGTGCGACCGAGAACAGAGAGGGTTCCCCCTCGTTCTATTGCTCCCAGTAGGTTTCCCACCAGTCCTTGACATGGGGGGTAGCTTTAAGGAGTGAAAAAATAATCCTTACTCGGTCAGAAAAGTTATGAACAGAAAAATATCCTTCTAGCAGATTCAACCATCTATCAATGCCATCTGCATCTATTTGGCCCTCAAATATTGCAATGTCAAAGTTTACTTGTACCTTAAAAGGAGTGGTGCCTCCAAAGTGGTTGTTGGATGTAGATGCGCTGCCAGTGGGTAGCTGTTAAAGGATCTAGGAAAAGTTGTCCATCATTTCATTCCTTTGTTTCTCGAGGGCCTCCTCGAGAAATAATTTGATAGCATCTCCTGGTCCTTCATCTCTCTTTTCTTCCCCCATGGGCGGACGTCAGGGTTTGCGATGCTGATCTTGCAACGGTTCAACCAGACCGAGTCCTAACTCCTTATACCCCGATCTCGTTGGGGACATGCAAAGAAGGATTGAGAAAGAGAAGACTTCTCTGATACCATTGATTTGGATTTATGCAGGAACACAATGAAATACAGAAATACACATAAATGCAGATATGCAGCAGAAGTAAAACTTCATTTCATTAACAACAAATGACTGAAATATGCTTACAGACAGAATGGAAATAAAATAGCTCGGGCGCTGGTAGCTTATCTCTGAGAAGAGATGTGGCGGCTATCAACCTATGAACTATGTGTTACAATGAGGCTTGAAGGCCTATATATTATTGAGAAACTCCTGAATCTGCCTCTTGATTTCGTCATTCTCCATAACAGAGCGTCGATAGATCGGTCCATTGGGCAACAATGCACCTGGGGTCAGATCGATCGGTTTCTTGACCTGACAATGTAGAGGCACCCCTATGGGGGAGCTGAATATGTCCTCGTACTCCTCCACGACCTTATCCATCTGTCATTATCGTGTAGAGGGGCCCTATCTGGTGGTCATCATCGCAGTCTTCTTCTTTCCCTGAGGGCGGATCATTAGGAAAACAAATTTCTTGGTTTTGGCAATGAGCTTTCTGCATTATTTTGTAGTAACCAAAGAGATGGTTGTGGGCAGTGCTATTTCCGGTATCCTGTACATATTATTTCCCAAAGTAATAATAACAGCACGAGGCCTGGACTCATACATAGCATGTCGCTTCCACAAGTATGGTTGGCCTAATAATACATTAGAAACATCAAGAGGAGCAATGTCACATAATACCTCATCCATGAAGGGCTTGATGATGTAGGGAAGGCGACATTGCTAGCTTACGTGTAGGTCCCTTCCTTGGTGCAGCCACCCAATGGTGTATGGTTGTGGATCTGCTGTGGTCGGCAAGCCCAGTCGTTTCACGACCTCTACTGAGATGAGGTTCTTCTGGCTCCCGTTGTCGAAAATGAACTGTAACGGGGAACCCTTTACCCACATCTGGGAATGGAAGAGGTGTTATGCCTCCTCTGGATCTTTTGGTTCCTTCTTCTAGATCTTCGTGGTGGCAACGGTGGCATTAGGCTCTGCTTCGATAATATTCTTCCCCCTGTCATTCCCCTTGTCGGGTTTTGATTCAGAGTCGAAGCCTGCATCTTATTAAGAAGCCTTCAACTCGACTACTAGTGACTGCTTGATCCGACACTCACTTGTGTTCTGAGTGGAGCTCTTATGGAACTCACACCACTTCCCTGTGTCCTTTTTTGGCTTCATGATGTTGTTATTTGCTTGCGGCTTTGTTGGGTTGTCCTGGGCTTCCCCGCCTTGGCTTGGTCCTTTGTTCTGCAGTTTGGAGTTACCTTTCCCTTGCTTCTAATTCACAGACCCAAAGTCTCGCTTCTTTTGTTCAAAATTCTGCTCAATCTTGGCAGCATACCAATATGCCGCAACAAGCAAGGAGACGTTGAGGAACTCCATTTCCTCCTGAATAAATCTATGAAGACAACTGCGATATTTTAACACCAAATGTTTCTCGGAATCTTTGATAGCCAACTTTGTGTGTAGGGTATGAAACAGATCCGCTAGCTCATGCACATCTTGGTCTCTTTGTTGCCGCAGCGTAGTCCATTGTATGCATTTATCCTCATAGCTCCCAACGGGATAATATTGTTCCTTGATGGCATCTCAGAAAGAATTCCAAGTGGGTGCGGTCGAGAACAAAGAGGGTTCCCCCTAGCTCTATTTCTCCCAGTAGGTTTCCCACCAATCCTTGACATGGGGGGCGGCTTTAAGGAGTGCAAAAATAATCCTTTCTCGGTCAGAAAATTCATGAATAGAGAAATATCCTCCTAGCAGATTCAACCATCTATCAACGCCATCTGCATCTATTTGGCCCTCAAATATGGGAATGTCAAAGTTTAACTACCTTAAAAGGAGTGGCGCCTCCAGAGTGGCTATTGGATGTAGATGCGCTGTCTGTGGGCAATCATTGAAGGATCTAGGCAAAGTTGTCCATCATTGCATTCATTTGTTTCTCGAGGGCCTCCTTGAGAAATAATTTGATAGGATCTCCTGCTCCTTCATCTTTATTTTCTTCCCCCATGGACGGTCGTCGAGTTTGCGAGGCTGATCTTGCAACGGTTCAGCCAGATGAAGCCCTAACTCCTTATACCCTGATCTCGTTGGGAACATGCAAAGAAGGATCAAGAAAGAGCAGACTGCTCTGATAACACTGATTCAGATTTATGCAGGAACACAATGAAATACAGAAATACACATAAACGCAGATATGCAGCGGAAGTAAAACTTCATTTCATTAACAACAAATGACTGAAATATGCTTACAGACAGAATGGAAATAAAATAGCTCGGGCGTTGGTAGCTTATCTCTGAGAAGAGATGTGGCGGCTATCGACCTATGAACTATGTGTTACAATGAGGCTCGAAGACCTATATATTATTGAGAAACAATGGAAAACCCTAAACATCAAAAACCTAACCTTGGGAGATGAAACACCAAAATATGGGCCCCGTTGGGGTAAATTTGTACATCAATTTCCCGAGGTCGTAACTTTGGCATACTATCTCTGTTTGATGCACATGATACATCATTAGAAAGATCTATCTGAGGACTACATTGCTAATGGGGAATACCAAGTTCAAGAAAGACCCATATTCGCATCAGCATTCATGCCCAAAAAACGTTGTTTAGGGCCTCAAAATGGCTCCGGAAGTTCAGGACCGGAAAAACTACTAAAAGTAGTAAATTGTACTACAATTAAGGAAACTGAAAAACCAAAAGAAACAATGGTGTGGGTCCAAGTGGAATAGGATGGTGGCCACCAATATCCACCTGGATTATTCCTCCCCCCTTAGGAAGCAATGGTCCCCATTGCGTTGCGTTCCTCCATGAGATGAGCAAACTTCTGTTGAACTTGGTCCCTAGTGAGCCACTTGCCCTGGTGAGCCACTTGGCCTGCTTTGACAACTCGATATAGTTGGATTCTCTGCTGGCATGTATTCTTGATCTGTGTGTTCATAATCTGATCAGTTGTGGCTTGTTCCATGCAATCTGGGTTTAAATCGGTTGGTGTGAGTTATTCTGCCATGTCGGATGTGTCCAGTGGAGGTGGAAAGTAGGGCTGAAGGTGGTCTACATTGAACACTAGCTACAAACCAAGGAATGGTGGAATACTGAGCTCAAAGGAATTATCCCCTACAGCCTTGGTGATGGTGTATGGCCCATATCGGAGTGGGTGAATCTTACGGTAGGGTCCAACGAGGTGCTCCTTTTGCAATGTAGCCACACTTTGTCACCCACCTAGAAGTTGTGTGGCACCTGATGTTGATCCAGGTGGATATCGG
>CBVK0100603460.1:0-16789 GCA_900067695.1 Picea abies | reverse complement strand
TTAATTAATTAACCTTTTTACCTTTGAAAAGCTCCTTATCTCTCCTTGTGTCTTCCCTGGCCACTGAAAGTCACTTCTAGCCATCCCATCTTGTAGTGTTGCTCCTCCCGATTCCAATGATCTATTACACTGAGAGGTTCCTCCAAGTAATGTGCCCAAAATGACCTCTTCAGTGAATTCCATTGACTTATAGCTCAAAATAGTCAAAATTCTGGAAACTGTCGGAATGCAATGAAACCAAAGACAACCTATGCGGAATGGCTCATAATGATGGAATATGATCATCAATGCAAGTTGGACCCCACAATGCCTCTCAAATACCCTTGTACTCACTATAGCATTCATCTGGCTACTTTGGTCATCATAAATCTCTGCCCTGTGATGATGTCCCAAAGTGGGGAGATTACAGCATATACATCGCTTGGCCATTGCCACACATTATATCTACATAAACATTAATTAAACTGGGGATTATAGAGAGGATGTTATATTCCCCCTCCCCTACAATTGTGCGCCATCCTCGGTGAAAAATTTACTTATATACACATGTATACAAATTTACATCACAATACTAAGAAATAAAACTATATAGTTTTACAACTTAAATAGTAGTTCCAACCAAAATCTCATGCTCCTCACAACCCATCAGGGATGATTTTAGGGGCTAAATTTTGCTCATGGGCTAATTTTCCATGGTTTTTCCAAAAATGAGATTCACTATTTTAAAAATGATTCGCCCAAATTCTATAGGATAAAATTATTTTACCTTAAAAATAGCCAAAAAATTATAAAAAGTATATAAAATACTTAGAAACTTGAATATTTTTACAAAAATATCGCCAAACATTTATAGTTGACATATGAAGGATTAGTAATATTCACCAAGGTTTCTACATTTTAAAATAATTTTTCATCCTTAAAATCATCCCTGCAACCCATTGACCCAAGGAATGTACCCCCTTCACCTCTGTCAGTCCATCGGGCTATAACAGTCTTTTTTTAGGGCCCCAACATAGGTTGAATAGAAATCTAAGATGTGGTTCTAGAACTCTAGTAGCTCCAAATGGAGTCTTTCATTCTATTTTGTATTCTTCCTGCATGCTTTCTTTGTGCTTCCATGTAGCATCTTTAGGACCATAGCAGGTCCATTAAACCTTTACCATTCTTATGGATTTTTTCTTGAGCACTTTGACTTTCTAGTCCATGATGGGTACTGTATCACTCGGAAATCCCCTTCGTGTTCCACCTGGATCATAGTCCAATAAATTATGTCGTTAGGGCCAACCACATATTTATTTAATAATGACACATGAAATACATTATGCACTCTCATGGATGGAGGAAATGCTATCATGTATGCAACTGGCTTTCTCTTTTATGATATTTCAAAAGGTCCACAATATCTTGTTTCCAAATTTGGGAAAATTCCTAATCTTATAGCAAACTTTTTTTTCTCCTTCACTTTTAAAAACACATGTTCACCCAAAAACACATGTTCACCCACTTTACAATATCTGAAAACTCTATTCCTGTCTACCTAAATTTTCTTCCTGTCCTAGGTAGCCTTTAAATTCTACTTGATCTTTGTCATCTTCTCTTCCATTTCCTTTAACAAATCTGTCCCAATAACTGCTCTGTCTTTTGGATTACCCCAAGTCACTAGTGTGTTACACTTGGTGCCATACAATGCTTCAAATGGACTCATTTTTAATGAGGCTTGATACCCATTATTGTAAGCAAATTCAACTTAGTGAATACAATCCTCCCACTTTGATGGTTTTCCCATCACACACATTCTAAGAATGTTCTCAATTATTCAGTTAGTCTTCTCTATTTTCCCATCTGACTTTGTGTGATACATTGTACTAAGATTTAGATTTGTCCGAAAGCCTTTGAACAACCCTTTCCAAAAATTGAATGTAAACTTTGGGTCTCTATCTGAAACTATTTCCTTAGGCACTCCATGTAGTTTGACAACTTACTTCATGTAGATTTATGCAATATTTTTTTCCTTGTGTGTTGTCTTCATGGGAATAAAATGTGTCGCCTTAGTTAATTTATCCACCACCACCATGATGGAATCATGTTGTTCCACTATTCTAGGTAGCTTAGTAATAAAATCCACTGTGACTACTTCCCACTTCTATTATGGAATTAGAAATGGATATAACATCCTTGCTATATGCCTATGTTCAGTATTCACCTTTTGGCATTCTAGACATTTGGCTATATAGTTAGCCACTTCTTTCTTCATTCCAAGCCAAAAATATTGGCTTTTCACAACTCTAATTGTTTTCTAATATCCTAGGTGCCAAACATATGACATATTGTGCATTTCATTCATCATTATATTTTTTAGCTCATTGTAATTTGACACATATACTTTGCCTTTGTATATGAGAATTCCATCTTCTTTTAGCTCAAAGTTTTTAGATTTTTGCTGAAAATTACCTTGTCGTAATGTTTCTTTTATTTTTAGATATTGTTGATATGAGTTTGTTGCTTCAATTTTTTTATCTTTCAGATCAGTCCTATACATGTTTATGGATGAAATACACATCTCATGTTCTCTCCTACTGAGTGCATCAACCACCTGATTTTCCTTGCCTTTGATGTGTTTAATATCAAGGTCATATTCACTCAGAAATTCAAGTCATCTAGTTTTCCTGGAATTTAATGTGGGCTGTCCAAAAAATGTTTTAGACCACAATTGTCTGTCCTTAGCTCAAATTTCCTCCCCTTGAGGTAATTTCATCACATTTTTAATGCATGTACAATTGCTACCAATTCCAAGTCACGTGTAGCATAATTCATCTCCTGCTCTTTTAATTTTTTGGACTCATAGCATACCAAATGATCTTTTTGTGTGAAGAATACACCGAGCCCTTCCTTGCACGCATCAGTGAAAACCACAAAATATTCAGCTGGATCTATAATCTTCAATATTGTCACACTTTTCAAGATGTCTTTCAGCGTCTAAAATCTCTATTCACACTTGGAAGTCCATTCAAATTTCACTCCCTTCTTTTGTAAAGAAGTGATTGGGCTTGCAATCTTTAAGAATCCTTTTATGAATATTTGGTAATAATCGTCAAAAATCATGAATGATATGACCTCTGTAACATTTCTTGGCATTTTTCATCCTGTAATGGCCTCTATCTTCTTGGAATCAACTGTTATACCATCTATTGAAATAATATGCCCCAAGTAGTGAATCTTCTTTTGATAAAGTATGCACTTACTTAGCTTGGCATACAACATGTGCTCTCTTAAAACTTGCAACACCATTATTAAATGTTGTTCATGCTCTTCTTCTGTATTTTAATAAATGAGTATATCATCCAAGAACACAATTACAAACTTGTTTAGGTACTCCTTGAACACTCATTTCATCAGGAACATGAAAAATGTCGGTGCATTTGATATTCCAAATGACACTACTATGAATTCATAATTCCCATATCTTGTCTTGAATGTTGTCTTGTTGATGTCTTCTTCCTTTATCCTCACTTGATGATAATATGATCTCAATTCAATCTTGGAAAATATTCTTGCACCTTTCAGCTGATCAAATAAGTCATCAATCCTTGGTAAAGAGTGTTTGTTATTTATGGTGACCTTATTCAACTATTTGAAATCAATACACAACCTTACGGTTCCATCTTTGTTCTTCACAAAAAGCACTAGGGCTCCCTAAGGAAACACACTAGGACATATATACCCCTTTCTTAACAATTCTTCAAGCTGCATCTGCAACTCCTTCAACTTTGGTGTGCTCATTTTTTTTATGGTGTCTTAGACATTGGGGCAACTCTTGGAACCAAATCAATAGAGAATCAATGTCTTGCTTTGGTGGCAGTCCCTTGATTTCTCCAAAAACATCTTCAAAATTCCTCAAGACTAGATGGTCTTCAGTGCTTGCCACTTTATCTTTCGTTTCCTCTTCCATATGGACTGCAAAAATCTAACATCCCTTCCTAAACCTCTTTTTCAATTGTGTAGCTAAAATTTCTCTAACAACTAAAACTCTTGGATTTCCTTGAAGCTTTACTTGCTTCCTTTGTTCATCAATGCATGTGATTGTCTTGTTGTAATAGTCTAGGACAACCCGGTTCTTTTCCAAGCAATCCATTTCAATTAGGAAATCATATGAACCCAATGGTATGGTGTTCACATCTATCTTTGTGTTGATTCCATTCATGTCTATTGTAAAATCTTTAACCAATGCATTGATTTTCCTCTTAGCCCATGTAGCTAATTGAACTAACCAATATTTCTTATGCTTATTCCTTTAAAAGTGAAATCATTCAACAATGTTAGAGTTTATGTAATTATGGCTAGCTCCAGAATCAATTAAAATTGCTATGGGATGGTTATCAACCTTCCCTTCCACTTCAATCATGAGGGATTGATATTATGATTGCTTGTTGTCCAAGGATTCATAAATCCTTGGAATGTTTCCTCCCATGTCTTCCACTATTTCATCCTCATAAATGTTGTGGAAAATCCTCATTCTTTCTCCTTTGTGAGGGAATTCCTTATATAAGTTATTTCCCTCACATCCCCAACATTGTACAAATTGCTACCTTGGAATTTTCTCAAATGAATCTACAGTCTTTTGCTCATTTTGGGTTGAATGACCTTGCTAATTTGCTTAGGAGTTTTTCTTGAAAAAGGGTGGCTTAAAACCTTTCTTCCTTTGATCCTTTTTACCATTCATCTTGTCATTCCAATATTTTTGGAAAATTGCCCTTCCTCCACTTTGCTCATAAATATGCTTTGCTCTCCTTGTGGCTTCCTTCAAAGTCCTAGGGTTATCATATTGTATCTTGTCATGCTAGAAGGAGGGTAACCCACTTAGAAACCTTTGGATTTTCACCTTTTCATCCTTTATGAAGTCAACATACTTCAGTAATTCAAAGAACCTATTCTCATATTCATCCATTGTCATGATTCCCAACTCGAGTTCAAAGAAATCTTACACCTTCCTTGTGTAATAATGCTTGGACAACTATTTCTCTTGGAAATATCTTTTGAACTGCCTCCATGAGATCCTCTTCTCATCAAGGTGCTTGGCTTTCTTAAGTGGATCCCACTACATGGTCGTGTTTCCTTGCAAGTGGTTGGTTGCAATTCTAGCTTCTACCCTTGAGGGGTAATCATGCAACTAGAAATATTTCTTCATTTCCAATAGATAGGCCTCAACCTCTTCTCCTTTCTTGTGCTCACCATTGAAAGTTCATGGCTTATTTTTCCTAAGTTCACCTTGCAAGATGTCTACCTCATGCCTTCTTCTATACCACTGGAAAGGAGAGACACTTGGGTTTCTCCCTAGCCCTGAACTTGCATGAGTCCTTATGGTGGATTTCCTCAGAGAATGATGTTTCCTTATCATTCTTTTTTACTTCCTATCATTCTCATGATCATCCCTTCTGCTATGGGATTTGGATGCCGTCATTTTTGTAGCACTAGATTCTTTCTTGGTTCTAAAGTCTTTCTTAACTTGCTTATGAAACATATTCAAGCTTTGAAGTATCTCTTCCTGAGCATTATTAATATTTTCATTATGAACCATATAGCTATGCACTTCTCTATGCAGGCTTCTCATAGTTATAGGATCTTGCCTTCCTCTTCTTCCATTAAAATCTCTCTCAACATTTCCCATATAATAACAATTTGTGTTCATTTCGGTCGAGTTAGCGATGTATTGCAAATCACCAATGGTCGATGGTTAGATCAATATCCTAACAATCGACCATTGGTGATTTGAAATACATCGCTAACTCGACTGAAATGAACACAAATTTTTATTATTATTAACACATAGACACATTGAAAAAGAACAGAGATACAATAAAACTAGCTTCTATTCAATAACGAAATATGATGACACTATAAAATGCAGACTAAAAACAATCTTGCTAGAATGGTGGCGGCTTATCTCTAAGAAGAGATGCGATGGTTGTGCTCATTCACAAGAAGATGAGTACAATGAGGCTCTGAAAGAATTTTTACAATAAACATGAATACCAAAACCCTAGACATCCATAAACCTAACCCTAGGATATAAAGTGCCAAAAGTCATGTGAGCCCCGTTGGGGTAAGTTGGTACATCAACTTCTCAGGTTTGTAACTTTTTCATACGATCTTCATTTTAGGCGCACGATAGCCCGTTGGAAAGTTATATCCGAGGACTACAAATTATACTATCAAACTTTGAGTTTTTTACAATTTGAATGTGGAGAGCCCTAAAAACCTTTTTTAGGGCCTCAAAACGACCCCTGAAGTTCAGGACCCAAAAAATAGGAAAAAACAATGAAACTAAAAAACGGCCAAGATGAGCCAGTTGGAATAGGTGGGTGGCCACTGATATCCACCTATATCAATCCTACCCCCTTAGGAATCAATGGTATCCATTGTGTTGATTTCCCCCTTCAGATGAGGAAATTTTAGCTAAATTTGGATCCGGGTGAGCCACTTGCCTTGGTGCAGGAGTTGGCCTGCTTTGACAACCCGATAAAGTTGGATCCTCTACTAGCGAGTGCCCTTGACCTATGTTTCCATGATCTGATTATTGGATACATGTTCCATTTATTCAGGGTTGATCTCTATTGGTGTCAATTGTTCTTCTATCTTCGAGGTGTCTAATAATGGTGGAAAATATGGCCGAAGGAGATCCACATTGAACACTGGGTGCAAGCCAAGGAAAGGGGGAATGTTGAGCTCAAAATTATTTTCTCCCACAACCTTGGTGATGTTGTAAGGTCCATAGCGGAGTGGAAGAATATTCCTGTGGGGATCTGTAAGGTGTTCTTTCTGCAAGTGAAACCAAACTTTGTCTCCCACCTGAAACTTGTGTGGCACCTGGTGTTGATCATGGCGTTGCTTGTACTTGGAATTGGTATTATGAAAAATCTCCTAAACCTATTGTCAGATGTGCTATATCCTCTCAATGAAAAGGGTATCTTTGTCAGCTTCAGTTGGAGCATGGGACGAGTCTTCCTGGGTGGCCACGATGGTTAGTGCAACATCCATGGGACCCAATGGTTGAAATCCCAACCCCACTTGAAAGGGGTTGTGGGTGGTTGAGCTATGTGTGGCTCTGTTGTAGCTGTGAAGAACATAGGGAATATTCTCATCCCATGTGCGGGGGTGCTTGGAGTTGTACATGCACAGGATATGCATGATCATCTGGTTGATGAACTTAGTTTGGCCATCCATCTAGGGGTGGAAGGCAGTGGATTTGGTGAGCTTGGTGTCCAAAAGTATCCAGAGGCTCGACCAAAAAGTGATGAGGAATTGACTATCCTGATCTAAGATAATAGTTTGTGGTATCCCAAAATGTACCCATAGTCATTCAAAGAAGAGCTTGGTAGTGGTCTCTGCTGTGATGCTCTTCTTACAAGAAGACATAATCACCATATTGGAAAAGCAATCAACAACCACAAAAACACAGTCATTTCCCTGCTTGGTGGATGGAAGGCCTGACATGTAGTTTATTAAAATGGATTCCCAGGGACTGTTAGGAGTAGGCATATGGGTGTACATGCCTTGATTCTTAGTGGCTGGTTTGGAAATAGCGCAGGCAGTGCAGGACCTGATATACTTGTTGACATCCTATCGAAGTTTCGACCATTATAAATGATGTTGTAACACTCCCACTATATTTTCTACACTGAAGTGTCCTGCCACCTGATTGTAGTGGGTTCCCAAATCAGCTTCAATCACTTGTTTGATGGAATGTAAATATGGCCCAGATGGCACAAAATTCCATCCTAAAGATGGAAATTAGTGACAGTTGTTTTTTCTCCCAACATTTGGTAGGTGGTGGCGAAGTCAGGATCTCTCTCATAGAGTCAGGGCCATCCGAAGGTCTCATGGCTGCAAGAGTCTAGAACCATGGTGAGTTCCATGATTGGAGGTCTACTGAGGCAATCAATGATGCGGTTTCTTCTTTCTGTTTTATACTTGATGTTGAGGTGGAACTACTGCAAGTATGTGGACCACTTTTGATGGTGGTCATTATGTAATTTTACTTGTGTCTACATGAAATGAAATGAATTATGATTAGTGTGGATGACTGTCTCCTTCCCAAGAATGTAATTCCTCCACTGGTGAAGGCTTTCACAATGGAGTACATTTCTTTGTCATAAGTAAGGTACTTAAAGATGACATATGATAATGTCTCACTATGATAGGACATGGGGTGGCCATGTTGAGTGAGAACTGTGCCCACAACATAGTCTAAAGCATATGTCTCAATCTCAAAGGGATGTTGCAGGTCGGGTAATGAAAGCACTAGGGATGAGCACAAGCATTGTTTCAAATCATCGAACACTTGTTTTTGGGAAAGGTCCCACACAAACTTTTCCTTAACACCACCCTTGGTTACTTGGCTGAGGGTCCATGCAATATGGGAGAATCCCAACATGAACCTGCGATAGAAATTGGCAAGGCCTAAGAAGCTTCGAAGCTCAGTGAGCATGGTTGGATCTGGCTAGTCACAGATGACCTAGATCTTGGCTAGATCCACATGCACACCATTCTCATCAATAATGTAGCCTAGGTACTAGACCTTGTCCATGCCAAAGGAAATTTTTTCCAAGTTGGCATATAACTTGTGTTTCCGCAGAGTGTGTAGAACCTGTTGAATATGATACAATTGTTCCACCCAAGTATTGTTGTAGATGAGGATGTCATACAGATACACCACTAAAAAAGAATTAGTGAAATGCCACAAGATATCATCCATCATCCTCATGAAAGTTGCTAGGGAATTTGTCAAAACAAAGAGCATGACCAACCATTCAAAAAGACCTTCTTTTGACTTGAAGGCAGTTTTCCATACGTTTGTCTACTCTATTGGGACCTGATGGTAGACAAAATCCAGATCAATCTAACTAAAGTATTTTCCCCCCTTGAGCTAATCAAGGAGATCGTTGATTCAGGGAATCGGGTACTGATTCCTGAATGTGATTTTATTTAGGGCCCGATAATCAATGTAGAGTCTCTAGGTCCTGTCTTTCTTCTGCACAAGCATGATTGGAATTCCACAAGGTGATGAAATGGGTCGGATGTGCCCCTTTTGGAGAAGTTCTTGGATATGATGGTTGATCTACTCATTTTCTAACAAACAACAGTGATAGATTGGCCCATTGGGTAGCGGTGCGTCGGTGGTCAGATTGATGGAATGCCTAACCTAACAGTGTAGAGGTACCCCGGTAGGTGAGGAGAAGATGTATTTGTATTCTTCCACAACCTTATCCACTTGTTTTTGTTGCGTGGAGAGGTCGGTCGTGGAGTCCATGGATGTGGCTGCAATTTTTCGCTCACTCTCATAGCAAATTAGGAAGAAGACAAACTTCCCAGTTAGAGAGATGAACTTCCTACATTTCTTGGCAGAGATCAAGGAAATGGCACTAGGTGGGACTACCTCGTGTATCCTATACAATTTTGTATCCAAAGTAATAATAACACTGCGAGACCTAGACTCATGTATAACATGAAATTTCCATAGATAAGGTTGGCCCAAAAGAACATCACAAACTTCAAGGGGAGAAACATCACAAAATACCTCATCTTTGAAGGGATTGATGTTGTAAGACATGTGACACTGTTGGATGACATGAATATTGCTTCCTTGGCGGAGCCATCCGATGGTGTAGGGATACAGGTGCAACATTGTCTGTAGGAGAAACCACTTGAAAACCTCCATTGAGATGAGGTTCTTTTAGCTACCTCTATTAACGATGAAGTGCAGTGGGGTGCCTTTCACCCACATCTATGAATGAAAGGGGTGCTCGCCTTACTCTGGCTCATTAGGTTCATCGGGCTAGATATATGTGGTAGCAATGGTGGCACTGGGTTCCAAGCCAATGTTTTGTCTCCCCTTTTCTGGTTCTAAATTAGATTCAAACCCCACATATTATTCATAGGCTTTCACCTCATCCACCAATGACTTCTTTGAGCAGAAATCAATAGTGTTATTCTAGGGGCTCTTATGGAAGTCACACCACTTCTCGGTATCTTACTTCGTCTTTCCATTTTCCTTCTTTGTTTGCATCTTAGACTAGTTGTCCCAAGGCTATCCATATTTTCTCTGCCCTTTGTTCTACAGGTTGGGGCTTCCCTTATCCTACTTCTGTCGTGAGGGGTTCCCAGACCCAATATTCCACATCTTTTGTTTAATCTTATGCTCGATTTTGACAGCATATCGATAAGCCGTGCTTAAGGACGAGATGTCCAAAAACTCCATTTCTTCCTAGATTTATCTATGTAGACCACCGCGGTACTTGAGCACCAGATGTCACTCAGAATATTTGATACCTAGATTGGTGTGCAAGGTATGGATGATATTTGTGAACTATGGCACTGCTTGGTCCCTTTCCTCCAGTAGTGTGGTCCATTTTGTATACAGGTCATCATAACTTCCAAAAGGGTAGTATTGTTCCTTAATATCATCCCTGAAGGATTCCCAGGTGAGTGTGAATGTAAATAATGAGGGTTCCTCTTTTTCCTTTTTCTCATAGAAAGTCTCCCACCATTCTTTGACACGGGGGACGGCTTTGAGGAGCACAAAAGTAATCTTTTCTCTATTCAAAAATTTATGGACAGAAAAATACCCTTCTAGCAGATTCAACCATTTGTCTACAATATTTGCGTCTATATGACCTTCAAATATAGGAATATCAAAGTTGATATGTACCTTGAAGGGGGTGACACATCCTCTCGAGGAAGATGCATCGCTTGTTGGTAGCCGTCGAAGGATTTGCGTAAAATTATCCATCACCTTGTTCCTCTGTTGAGTGAGGGCTTCCTCGAGCAACACTTTGAAATGATCTCCTTCCATGTTGTGTTTCTTTTCTCCCACCATGGAAGGTCGCTTGGGCATGCGATATCTCTTGTCCTCAAGACAAAAAATCTCGAGACCCAACTCTTTGTACCCTGACCTCGTCGGGGACATGCACTAAGAACGATAAGGAGCAGACCACTCTGATACCACTGATCCATATTTTATGAGCAGAATGAAATGAACACATATTATTATTATAATTATTAACACAGAGACAAAATGAAAAATAACATAGGTACAATAAAATTGGCTTCTATTCAATAAAGAAATATACTGACACTATAAAATGCAGACTGAAAACAAGCTTGCTAGAATGGTGATGGCTTATCTTTGAGAAGAGATGTGACAGTTGCGCTCATTCACAAGAACATGAGTACAATGAGGATCTGAAATCCTTTTTACAATAAACATGAATGCCAAAACCCTAGGCATCCAAAAACCTAACCCTAGGAGATGAAGTGCCAAAAGTCATATGTGGCCCGTTGGGGTAAGTTGGTATATCAACTTCCCAGGGTCATAACTTTTGCATTCAATCTTCGTTTTAGGTGCACGACAGCTCATTGGAAAGGTATTTCTGAGGAATACACATTATGATGTCAAAATATGACTCCATTTGTTGTTTGTTTATGGAGATCCCTAAAAACACTATTTAGGGCCTCAAAACGACCTTAGAAGTTTAGGACCTAAAAACTAGGAAAAAACCGCCAAACTGAAAAACTTCCAAGATGAGCCAATTGGAATAGGTGGGTGGCCACCGATATCCACCTGGATCAAACGTGATCTTGACCGTCGATCCATTAGACTTCACCTAATTCTACAACGACCATTAAAACATGAATTTTGAACTTTGAGGTTGAATTTTAACTCTGTAACTCTGCAGATTGACTTCATTAAACCCTCTTAGACATTTATTAGTAATTTACACTCAAATATTCTCACGAATTTGGGTATTTCACTCTAATTTTATCTATTTTCCCCCAAGTTCATCACAAAACAAAATATGTAACAATGAATTTGCCAAAATTTGCACCAATTCTTGGTCCATACGGGTCCATTGTTTGAACCAGAGGATCCGATGCCATAATCTAACATTCTACAACCTAACTAAGGTCCATTATGTGTGGAAATACTCATAGATTTTTTTTTTAAACTAACAAATTTTCCTATAGCTTACCAACTATGAATTGCATATAGATTTAACTACTACTTGATACCATTAATTAGATGCATCTACAACATGATAAAATCACACACGAATGCAACTAATCACTTATTACATCATCATATAAATCAGTCTCATAAACATAGTTCATGCACAACAATTTAAAACTCATAATGCAACACATAAACTTATAAAACACTTATCTTTTAATTCAGTTGTGTAACCAACTACTTGGGACGGACATTCCACCCAACCATAGACGTTTTGCTCCAAATCTCAACAACAAGTCACCCCCAAGTTGGGGCTAGCAATCCAAAAAATAAGCTGGTATCTCATTGTCATCTTCCAGCTTAGAAATCCCACAACCCATTCATATTCTCCTACAACTATCCTGATTTTACACCATCTCTCTTTCTCTCGACCTATCCAACCCAAGGAATGTACCCCTTCATTGATGTTAGTCCCTTGGGCATCCCATTGATTTATTAGGGTCTCTCTGGCACATGTAACCAAGAATATCTCTGCTGGGAAACTCAAGGGAACTCACTGCCAGGAAAACCACCAACAAACAACAACAAACACTTGTTGTTATAGTGCAACTCACACATGAGATCACTCTTCAGACATGACAACCTATATCTTTAGTCTTCATCTCCAAAATGCTCCAAAAACACTCTAGTATTCTTAAGAATTCACCCTCCATGATTTCTCCAACTCCTATCTCTTCTTTTCTTCTCTATGCTTTATGTTCATGCCCAAACATTGATTATCTAAAACTGTTATAACTTCCCATACAAATTTCCTCTCTTTATTTTCTTTCTTGAATTACACACTTCCCCAAGATGATTGTACTCAGCCACCATGCTCCCAATAACTATGAGATGTGACTTCTCACACTCACCCTCTTACATGTATTCAATGATTGGCTTTGAGAACACTTAAAAACAAAATAGAAGGTTCATGTACCCATAAAAAATTTAGGAAGTGGGTTGAAATAAAAGACATGGGTAATTCCCCCTTAGACCCCTCTTAAACATTCTCTTAGACCCTCCTCTCTCTTGTGGATTAATTCACCTCCCATCTTTGTCCATATCCCCTAGTAGATGGAATCACATTTTACTATTAAAATTTAGAAATGAAATTCACATATACATCCACTAGACCATGGCCACACATTATATTTACATAAGCATTAATTAAAATGCGGATTATGGCGGGGATGTTACATATCCTGATTTTCCCCTAACTCTCTTCCTCTCAACCTAGCCATACTAAGGAATGTACCTCGTCACTACTCGGAGTCCATTGGGCATCTCATTCATTTATCAAGGTCTCTCTAGCACATGTACCTAGGAATACCACTATTGGGAAACTCAAGGGAGCTCACTTCTAGGAAATCTACCGGGAGACAATAGAAACCAAGCTTGATTCTCTAGATCATCTCTCACAAGAGTTCACTCTTCAGGATTGAAAAACTGATTCTTCTACAAGCATGACAACTTGCATCTTCAGTCTTTAGTCCCACAAATTCCCCATAATTCACCCTCCATGGTTTCTCTAGCTCCATTGCCTAAAAAATCCCCCCTTGGCCATACAAATTTCCTCTCCTTTGTCTTTCTTTCTTGACTTACATTCTTCCCAAAATTGATTGTACTTAGTCCCATGCTCCCAATAACTATGGTATCTAACTTCTCACACCCATCCTCTTACATGAACTCAATGATTGGGCTTGTTAACTCATAGGAAGTACAAGAGTCAAGGTTTTCTCTCATTTTTCAAATTTTTTGTTAGTCTAGTCTAAGTAGGCCGCTTTTGGTCTTTGTTAGTCATGTGTTATGTCTTTCTTATAAGTCATTGGTTTAAAACTCATGAGATTATCAGAGTATGGTTACAAAGCCTTGATGTCATGATGGTGGTTGTCATCATTTGTAAAGAGGGAAAGTATTGATCATGTTTGCATAACTTGAAGGTCACCATCAAGTATTTTGTCCAAAAAGGGTGTATATGTTTTAAGGATCCACTTAACCATATAAGTGCCATGTCACCTATCAAATCTCATTCACTATAGACTCTCCTAGAAGTTCACAACAATTCAAAATACCTCATGCACTAAATCGTACATGATTACGATTTTGGGAACGTGGCACTTGGTGGATTCTTGTTTTCAGCACCTTGTCATCATCCAAAAGGTTGAGGTCAAAAGGAAGGTTCAATTGTTTCATGCTCTTTCAATTTGAAAAGATTTCGTTGTAGACTATTCTCTGCTACAAACTATCAGTTGCTACAAACTATCTAGATGCTGCAAACCAAATTAGTGCTGTGAACTCTCTTTTTTTCCAGTTGCTTCAAAATCTTGTTATTTGAGTCTGCATTCAGCCTTGTCATCATAATTTCATCCAGGATTCCATCTTCAAATTTCATTTTAGTCTTTGTAAAATCATTCTAGTGTAAACCCTAGTTGCAACAAAACCTTAGATTCATTAGATTTCAACACACAGTTTGTTGGCAACAATTATAAGAGAGGTTTTTACTCTTATTTGACTTGCCATGGAAGAAGATGCATTTGAAGCACCAGCTCAACAAATAACCAAAGACAAATATATTAAAGATCTTGTAGAAATTATTGAACTAAATTCTTCTTCTAAAGAGAGCAATCCCACTTTCAAAAGGCTCATAAAGAAAATAAAAGAGACAAAGGATGAGAATAAAAAATTGAAAAAGGAAAATCTACAAGCTAGAATTAAACTGAAGGAAAACATAGATCTATGTGAAGAAGCCATTGCAAAGGAAAAACAGATGGTGAAGAGATCACTACCCCTACATAGACAGGTAAAAAATGTGTACATGAAGAAGAGTTATTTTTAAGCTGTAAGTAGAAAGCAAATTTCCATGTATAAGAAAGTTTGCAGCAAATCTTGCAGAGGTGCTGTGAACCTGCTGAAATTGAAACAATTTGCAGCAAATTAGTACATTGCAAACTCGTATCTTCATCATATATTTTAAAATACGAACTGGGTTTCACTAAAAAAAAATTTGGAGATGAATCATAATGTCAATGATTTTCTGACCAAACATCATCCCGACCTAGTTCGTCGTTTGGGAGAAACATCGAAAACATCACCTACAAGAAAGTTTGCAGCGAATCCTTCATATGCACTACGAAATCTAACACTCTGATAAGTCCGAGTTATGGGAGAGCTTCCAGTTATCATAGGAGGTTCGAATGGTTCCCCATGAGGCAGTTAGACATTAAGGGACACTTGTACCTGAAATCTAGCTCCACTAGATCTCCAAGCATAAGCTGGTTGTACTTGCATTTATCATCACCAACAACTTCCTGGAATCTACCAGTTTGTTAAATTTCTCTTTGTTTGTCTATTGCCACACCTCCAAGGCACAAAATTATATTCTAGATCTAGGTAACGATTCATAAAGAGACTTTTTATTTAATTTTCTATTTAATGGGTGATATGACTCCAATAGAGGGTTGGAATGGTTGGATGTGAAGATTTATGTTTTGGCTGGAGACTGTTAAAAGTTCCCACACTATGTATGTATAGACTTAAGACTCTTAAGTAATTCAATATAAAATCCTTTTCTACTCTTTCATGCTATTATTATTGTCTTTCTTTGGGATTATCTATTGATGAAGGATTTATCTTTAACACTTGTGTTCATGATATGCAGTGACTGATTTACTGTAAATTTGTGAATGCAAGTATTGTCAAAGCATATTTTCTTGTTGAACAGGAGGTTCCTTGTTAGTAATAATTCCATTGTATGTGTGCCTAATGTAACTTAGTTCATATATTTGATTATTTTCCTTCACTCTTCCATCTTTTCATTGATGTTCAAAAATTGATCTAAGATTGTTAAGGCCTTGCTTGTTGGAGTATGTTGTGTGGAGATTTTGTGTTGATATCCTGAATTGAGTTTCTCATCCATTCGTGACACTTGAGATGACAAAACCTTAACTTTTTATAAACCTACAAAATTTTTGATGGGTATTAGGCTTACACCTACAACAGTCTAGGTGTGACTTATAATACTAACATTTTTGGTGTCGTTTCCAAGGAATGAAGACATGAAGATATCTTCCCTGGGTTGTATGAAAAAGAATATGACCAACACTTGATGGTGAACAAGTGTTGGTTACAAAAAAGACTACAATTTTTCACCATGGCGACTCCACATACTTGAAGAACTTGTTGGTAATTCAAATAAGTCACAAGACTCCACTGAAGAATGAGCTCAGACAAAAAAAGATGAAAGGAGGACACAACAAGTCTAGGTTTCAAGTCATAAGTTTCTTTCTGGAAATTTTTTTTGCATCAACTCTTTCTCGTATTTTCCTTCACATATTAGAAGAATCATCCCTTGCGTTGTCTATTTGGATTACCATCAACCCACTGTTGTATATCCCTCCTTGAAAGAAGAAGATTTATCCTCTTCTTGCATCATTGATTTTGATCATTTTCCTTTGTCCAAACCATGTGATAATGATGTTTGTATCCAAATATCTCCTGAAATTGATCAGCCCTATAGCCATGTGGATTATAAAGTTGATTTACCTCCTGAAAAAATTGTTATATCTTGCAATCAACCTGTTATACATAGTGCTCAACCCACTAATGTTCAGTCTATAATTAAAGAGAAAAATTTTAAACCCTTAAAGCTTCCATCTACTCTTCATCCTTACCCTCCCAATTTTTTAGAATATCTACCTCTTTTTATTGGGGAAGCTCATGTTAAGGCCCTAACCCGCACATAGGTAG
>CBVK0100603459.1:0-16791 GCA_900067695.1 Picea abies | reverse complement strand
AAGGCGTTGAGTACTTTTCTTGAGGTTTTTCTATGCTATATTTATGTTTGGTTCTTAACACATACCAAGCCTACTAAGCTAAGGATAATCATCCTAACAACCCCATGCACCCAAAATTAATTACATAAGTAACTAGAACCCTTACAGTGAGCAACCAAGCACATTAAATGTTTACAAAACCAAGTACAAACATTAATTAAAATGAACAACAAAACCCTCAACGAGAAGCGCAAGCTAAAAACGACTTCGTCAACAACCCAACCATTAATCAAGGCTAAAAGGTCAATATCTATGATTTAAATTGATGTTAATTACAGATCAATTAACCCATCTAAATTTTATTAGTCAACTAGTTACCAACCGAACTTAACATGAATTACGACTCAATTTAGCGTGTCTGAGTTACCAATTAGGTGATATATATAAATCCAACTAACATCAATTACATATCTAAATTAGCAAGTCTAAAATTTGCAATATATTCCTTACTCACCATACAAATTTTAATATTTATTACAACCTAAATGGACAATTCTATATTACTCTGAATCCCCATCCAACTAGCCATAAACTTGAATAACAACATTAACATTCTTAAAGTGGAATGCTACCATTAGCACTTATAAGAAATTAAATCTCAACATGTAGTTTAGCTATATTGATAGAACTAACAATGCCAGCGGTCAACTATCATAGAGAAGGGAACTCCTAACTATTAACAATGTTGTAGCAATTTAACAAGGTGATTATCATAGCAGTTACATGAAAATTAATATAGCATTAACAAAATAGTTTACATGATTGTTTTCATAATAAGTAATATAGCAATAACAAGGCATTTAACATTCTAGTTAACATACAATTAACATAACATTAACAAGGCAATTTGTATGGCTGTTAACATAACCATTCATAGCACAATAAACAGACGATTTATATAATTGTTAACTATTTAACTCGTTGTGGAATTTAATCAATAGAAGGAATTTGTTGACCAATAACATTGTTGTAGCAATTGTTCTGGCAATTCTTAAGGAAAAAATATAGCATTTCATATTGCAATTAACATGGCCTTTAACAGAAAAAGGAGGTTGCTAACCATTAACATTGTTGCAACAATTATTCTAGTAATTAATAAGGCAACAAAATAGCATTTATTATTGAAGTTAACATGATAATCAACATGGCCAATAACATTGTTGTTGTAATTAAAGCTTGGCAGAGAGAACGCTAGGTATGTGTTCAATGTGAAGGAGGATAAAAGGGACAAACAAAATTGCAGAAGGACCAACTCGTGGTCAGTCAACAACAACTCAAGCAATGATTAATGCAAGTCGTGGTCAATTAAGACAGAAACATAGTCAATTTCTAATTATAAAAAATGTGGTCACTCCAACAAGTAAAGTTGTGGTTTAAATGGATAAAATTGTGGGTGATTTCTACAGCAACACAGTCAACTTCTGGTTATAAAAAACGTGGTCATTCCGGCAAGTAAAGTTGTGATTTAAATGGATAAAATCGTGGATGATTTCTATAGCAACACAGTCAACTTCTAATTATAAAAAACGTGGTCATTCCGGCAAGTAAAGTTGTGATTGAAATGGATAAAGTCATGGATGATTTCTATAGCAACACAGTCAACTTCTGATTATAAAAAACGTGGTCATTCCAGCAAGTAAGTTGTGATTTAAATAGATAAAATCGTGGGTGATTTCAGCATGCAGCACAGTCCATTTTTAATTTCCAAATCGTAGTCTTTCACCGCAGGAAATTTGATGAATTGAAAAGCAAAAACGTGGGCATTAACATGAATCAAATGGCAGAAAATTTTTAAAGAAAAACATAGTCTTCATCAAGGGAAAAAACGCCCCAAAGGTAAAACGAATGCAAATAAGAATAATTCATCTTTTCCATCGCCAGAATACAAAATAAAAATGCAGATCAAAAATCATTTCATTTTTCATTGCCAGAATACCCAATGTAAAATGCAGAGATGAATTCATTTCGTTTTTCATTGCCAGAATACTGAATGTAAAATGGAAAGATGAATTCATTTCATTTATCATTGCCAGAATACCCAAAATCAAAATGCAGACCATAAATCATTTCGTTTTTCATTGCCAGAATACCCAATGTAAAATGAAAAGATGAATTCATTTCGTTTTTCATTGCCAGAATACCCAATGTAAAATGCAGAGATGAATTCATTTCATTTCTCATTGCCAGAATACCCAAAATAAAAATCAAGACCAGAAATCATTTCATTTTTCATTGCCAGAATATCCAATGTAAAATGCAGAGATGAATTCATTTTGTTTTTCATTGCTAGAATACCCCAATACAGCGCAGGCAACAATAAGAGAATTCAAGGATCCAATGGGAAGGGTCATGGAATGATTGCAGGGATTCTGTCAGTCAAGGCATAGAGAAAACCAACTAGGACACAAGATAATCCACATGCAGAGGTTGTTGCCAGATGGCGAAATCAACAATCAACCAGGGACAAACATCAAGGGTAGATGGCTAACAAGCTCGTCCTTCACCCATCATCCTTGCACAGAAAAGCAGGGTGTTCAGATCCATAGTTCTTTTAATGCTAAGGTGACGACCGTAGATCATGCTCCTAATTGACTGCTCAAGCGAGGACTGGTGAGTTAGGGACGAAGGCTAAACAACCATGAAGGTCATAATCAACATAGTAAGGTGGTCAAGACGTGTGGGGAAATGAAGCCATGGGAGCTGATCTATCATCGAGGTAGGCTAAGAAAATTTCAGAAAACCATCTAGACAATCAGTTCACTCACCCAAGTAAAAATGCAGATTCAATCATAAGTTCTAAAACAATTTACCATACAAAACGAAGAAAGCATATCGTTGTCTGTTTAGAGTGGACGTCTTGCGTGCTCCTTGTAACTCTTGCATGCCGACTGACGAAACTACACCAGTACCTCCCAGCCAATGCTAGGGGTACTCTTCTTCCCCCCTAGCCCCCCAAGCCGCAAAGGGACCACACACTCATTATCCAGAGATTTCGACTAGCTACCAGCTCACCTCGCAAGGCCGAGCTACCACTCCTAATCAAGCTAAGTATCCAAATTCCCACAGATTAAGTCAGTCAACTATATATTTCTACAGCGTAACGTTATGCAAACAGAAGAGATCCAACCTCCATCTCCTCCCTTCATTATATAGAGTTTCGTGGTTCCTTACTTTCCTAAAATCTTGTTTAATTAAGTTTTTTTAAATTTAATTCCTAAAAATTCTTCCCCGTACAAGTGTCACCCATCCCCTTCATTCCTCCATAAATTAATTAATTAATTTAATTAATTATCTTTATTTCCCTCACCAACCTAGTGTTTCTCCTAGAATCACTCCTAGGTGTCCCCAAATTCTCTTACAGGTTTTAATGGCTTTCCCCATTATTAAATTGCTAGTTCAGTTTAAATTAGAAAGCTCTTAAATGGTTGATACTTTCCTAAGTTTCACTTTCCGCTTTTTCCCTTATGTTCCACTTTTCTTTTTTAATGTTTACCTCTTTTCCTAGTTTCCTAATATTTTAGATTTTCCTGCTTTCCTCTTTTTAATTAGAACTCAAAAAGGCAGGTGGAAATTAACCCCTTTTCCCTTTTCTCATTTAATTAGTATATTTTAAATTATCAAAAAGATAAAACAATTAATTCCGCTTCTTTTTTTAAAATTTTATTCCAACAGATTTTTTTTCTTGAATAAATTAAATTTCTTACTCCCTCCATGTTAGAAGATTTAATGAAGATCATACTCTTTATTTGTTTTTAATTTTAATTTTAATTTATATATATCTATATATATTTATATATCAATTTTTTTTTAATAAAAATGATAAAATTTTACCACTAGCATGATTTAGACCTAGACCTTAATTTTCATGATGGGCGACATTTTATTAGAGAATTTTTTTTTTTTAAACTCTTATCACATTGTTCATCCTAAGGCCATCTAGGTTCATTCATTTATCAAAACAACACGATATGCCCTTCAGAATGCACTAGGTGCTCCAAGGGTGCCACTTGCCTCATATGTTCCCTTGCACGATGTGCCCTTCAGGATGCACTACGTGCTCCAAGGGTGTCACTCACCTCTTTCCATTTTTCTTGCACGACGTGCCCTTCAAGATGCACCACGTGCTCTAAGGGTGTCACTCGCCTCTTGACTGACTTGGTAGACATCAAAAACCCCTAGAGTCAATACTTCGCTAGGTGAACTTGTGGGAGACTAAGGGCCTCTAAGGAATAAGGCCCCCGCCTTATTGCGCACCCTTTAGAATCATCGTGAGCGACTGTTGCAGTCTTCCCTCATGGCATCATGGGTCCTCTCGAACTAGATAAACGTTAACCTACAGTTCGAACCATGGTGGGAGTGGTAGGGATGTTGTCCACACCTCTCCCTCAACATCTCTGGTAGTCATGTGTGACCCCTTTACTCCACATGTGATTCTAGTTGGAAAGCTATCGTCAGCTTGCATTATCGAAAAACCATGTCAGAACATATCCATATCATATCATCTAATCAGATGCACTAATATCATAGTAAAACAATCAAACCCCAATGGTACACTCCCTGACTCGATCCAGAGTCTAAGGGGTTCCATCGATGCCTCTGCATCCTCGAGGTCCAAAATCCTACACACTCAGTAAAAACGAGTCAATAGAACCTGTATATGTCGAGGCGGTAAAACAACATGTCATCATCCCATAACGCCTCATAATCAAAATCAAAATTTTTAGTAGCATAATTATCTGGATCACTTGCGAGCAAGTGTCCTCAAAGAATAAGTTCGCTCAGTGTGCTAGAGCGGGATGTTACATACACCCCCTCTTGGTGCAAACTTCGTCCCGACATTTTCATAGTATATATGCCGAAATAATGTGTATCACAGCATCATTTGTCTATCTATCAAACAAAAATGGAAACTGTTGGCACATATCATATGCGTCCTCCCAGGTCGCTGAGTGCGGACTATAATTGTCCCACATGACCTTGACCTGCTTTATCGTTCAATGTCGTAGCTGTTGAACGTGATGATCCAAGATGTGGATCAGCTCAGCTGTGAGTGCCCCCTCGTCCGATACCTAGAAGGAACTCATGTCAATAACATGCGTAGGATCACTAATATAATGTCTCAAAACAGATACATGAAAAACATCATGTATACGCCTCAAAGAATCAGGCAAGGCTAGTCGATAGGCCATGGGCCACTTTCTCTCCACAATATCGAAAGGTCCCACAAACCTAGGAGAGATTTTATATCCCTTCCCAAACTTGATCAAACTTTTATGCAGTTTAACCCACAAGAACACTCGATCAATGACCTCGTAACTACGATCGACACGGTGCGCATCGTCGTAACACTTCTGTCGATCCTATGCTTCTTTAATCCTTTGTCTTATTGTTTGCATTTTCTCTTCCATTTTTTGGATCGCTTCTGGTCCTACTAGGACCCTATCCTCAAGCCGATCCCAAATCAAAGGCATCTGACATGGTCTCCCATAAAGAAGCTTGAAAGGCGCCATCTTAATGGTGCTCTAGTAACTCTTATTGTAAGCGAACTCTACTAGTGACAAGAATTCTTCCCAACGCTTTTGTTGGTCCATCATGTACATGCGCAACATGTCCTCCAAGGTCTCATGCGTTTGTTCAATCTGCCCATCAGTCTCTGGGTGATACGCATTACTAAAATTAAGTTGGGTTCCCAAGGCCTCTTGGAAACTCATCCAAAATCATCCAGTAAACATCGATCCTCGATTGGATATAATGCTCTTAGGCACGCCATGCAGCCTCACAATCTCACTGATGAAAACTCTAGCTATGTCAGGTGCCTGATACGTCGTACGCAAAGGAATAAAGTGATCACTCTTCATCAGAGTGTCTATTACTATGAAAATCGAGTCATGTCTCCTTGCCATCAGTGGCAATACAACAATAAAATCCATCAAAATAACCTCCCATTTCGATTCTGGAATAGCATGTGGTTGTAGTAATCCTGTTGGGTGTCTATGTTCAGCCTTTACCTGATGACATTATAGACATCTGGCCACATAGTTGACTATGTCTGCCTTCATTCTCTTTCAGAAGAATAAGGGTTTAAGGTCTGCCTTCATCTTCGTGACTCCTGGGTGAGCCATGTAAACTGCTCTATGAGTCTCGCTCAGGATCAACATCCTCAACTCGTCGTTCAACAGTATGTAGACCCGATTTTTAAACCTCAATAAACCATCGCTATTAAATGAAAATCCTTCAAATCGTGGTACCATCATTGTGTTTTTTTCGATAAAACCCTCGACCTCTTTGTACCAATCATCATCACATTGTAAGGTTAGAATATTTTCACGTAGATTTGTCTGAAGAGGCAGCACCAAAAAGATGCGCGGTCTCCAAATCAATGCATCTTCCACTCAGTTCACTATTCCTTTTATGTAAGTAATCTCGAATTCATACTCGCTAAGAAATTTCGACCAACGTCGTTGTCACACGTTCAGGTCGCTTTGCGTAAAGATGTGTTGTAGTCTACAGTGGTCAATCTTTAGTTCAAATTTTCGTCCAACAAGGTAGTGTCTCCAAACCTTCAAGGCATATATGATGGCTAACAACTCCAAATCATGCATCACATAGTTCTCCTCATGCCTTCTCAGTTTCCTCGAAATGTAAGCAATTACTCGTCCGTCTTGCATCAATATGCTGCCTAAGCCTTCCTTGGATGCGTTAGTGCATACCAAGAAGTCCGCATCCATGTCTGAGACTTTTAGTATCGATGTTGTTGTCAACAACTCCTTGAGCCTTCGAAATTATTCCACGCATTTCTCAGTCTAAACAAACTTCTGGTTTTTCTTCTGCAATTCCGTGATCGGATTTGCTATCTTCAAAAACCCCTCAATGAACCGTCGATAGTATCCTACTAAACCCATGAATATATGCACTTTGGAGACATTCGTCGACACAGGCCATTCCATAATGTCCTCGACCTTTGTTGAATCCACATTGATACCTTCACTGAAGATGATGTGCCCTAAGTAGCGGATCTTCAATTGATAAAATGAGCATTTGGATAACTTCCCATGCAATTTGTGATCTTGCAAACACTGTAGTACCAAGCGCAAGTGATCATCATGCTCCTCCATCGTCCAAGAGTAAATCAAAATATCATCAATGAATACTTGGACGAACTTGTCCAAGTACTCGCGGAACAACCCATTCATCAAACTCATAAATACCCCTGGAGCGTTTGTTAGTCCAAACGGTAAAACAGTAAACTCACAATGTCCAAACCTCGTCTTAAAGGCGGTCTTAGGGAATTCATATTCCTTAATTCATAACTGGTGATACCCTGATCACAAATCGATCTTTGAGAACATTGTCGTACCCTTCATTTGATCGAACTGATCATCAATCCTCTGCAACGGATATTGATTCTTGATCGTGGCCTTGTTCAATTGACGGTAGTCAATGCAGAGCCCCCATGACCCATCCTTCTTTCTTATGAAAATAACAGGTGCACCCCACGATGACACACTAGGACGTATCAGTCTCAAGCCCAGCAACTCCTTCAATTGCATTCTCAACTCCTGTAATTCTAGGGTTGACATCCTATAAGGCGTTCTAGCTATCGATTATGTTCCTAGTTTTAGGTCTATAGTAAACTCCAATTCCCTCTCCGGCGACATCCCAGGTAACTCCTCTGGAAATACGTCTGCAAAATCTCTTACCACCAGAAGGTGTTCTAAACCTTCTGCTAATCCCTTCTCGTTTAACACAAGGATCACATAAAGCTTGCACCCCTTGCGCATGCTCTTTCGTAGCTATAAGGAAGAGATGAACCTAAGGGAAACTCCCAGGTTCTGTCCTACAATCACACGTCTATGTCCCTCATCATCAACCAAGCTCAACCATTTCATCTTACAGTTGAGTATCGCCTCATACGATTTCAACCAGTCCATACCAATTATGACATCATAAGATCCTAAGATCGTGATGTATAGGTTGGCCCTTGTGAAAAACTCTCCCAAGTTAAGGATATAACCTATAACCTTTCCTCCAACCTTTTTTTTGGCTCCTGAGGCCATCTCTACGAAGCTAAACTCATCCTGTTCGACTGCCTTTACCTTAATCCTTTTTATCTCTACACCAGAAATGAAACTCTCGGTAGCACCAGGATCTATCAAAATACTAAGGGTCTAGTCAGCAACAGTACCTGTCGTCTCGAGCATAGTCGACTGATGCTCTGCCTGGCAGTTATTCATCCTTGCATGAATCCAATAGGCCTTGTCCATATCTCCCACGGTAGTGGGTCCAGCTGATACGGACGCTCTAGTCCTCTTCACCAAGCAGTCGCACTAGTAGTGTGGCTCCCCACATGTCTAGCACCCCTTCTTCGACCCAGTAGTCATGGTACCCGAAGTAGAAGGTGACAACCCTCTGACCTAGAATCCTAGTATGTTCTGTTGAACAGGCCTAAATTGTTGCTGTTGTGGTTGACATTGTTGTTGATGTTGTGGTCCCTAATAAGGTGTTCGTTGGTGAGGTGTCGATCACCAAGGTGTAGTGAAAGAGGATCACCTCTAGAAGCCATGATATCCTAGCATATGTCTGGCTGGTGTCTAATGCTATTGTGATGCAGAAGACACTTGCCCTGCTGGTCTTGCTGGAGTCCTGGTCTGACCCCCATTAATAAGCTCCTCCTCTGTTATGAGGGCCTTCTGGATGACATCATGCAAGGTTTGAGGCATCAAAATCCTGACCTTTGCACGTATGTTGTCGTTAAGGCCGAACACGAACCTGTTGACCTTAAGTTTCTCAGTGTTAAGGTGCGGAGCATATCGGAGAAACTCCATAAAATGGGCCTCACACTCGGACACCGTATGATCGCCCTGTCGTAAGGCGTTGAACTCATTGAGCTGACACTCAATGATATCCTCTGAAAGGTACCTCTCTTGGAACTATTCCTCGAACAGTTCCCATGACACGTCTTCGATGGACATGTTCAGTTGCGGTAGGACCATCTTCCACCATAGAAGAGCGCATCCTTTCAGTTGGAAGACCACCATGTGGACCTTCATGTTGGAGGTATAATCGTGAATTGAAAATAACATCGCCATATTCTCCAACCATGCCTCGACGGCTGCGCCGTCCAGGGCAGCAAAGAACTCGGGAAATTTGACCTTCTTGAGTTCACAGTGAATGCTACCAGTATCGATTGGAGCACATGGTGCAACCTCAGGGGGTGTCAATGCCCTAGCCTCATCTCTGTCCAAATGGTTGATCAATGCCTCAGACATGCACTGAAAATATCTCATCATTCCGACCACATCACCAACTACGATCTGCTCCTGCCCGACATCATGTTCATCTCCATGGGGGTTAGACCCCTCAGGTGTGGATGCTACTGGAGGCATTGCGCCTCCTCCACTAGCATCTCGTCATTTGCCTCTGTGGCATCCTCTAACCATGATTACCTACACGAATACAAGTCAAATCAATTAGCAACATTACAATCAAGTCATATCAATGAAAGCCGTAGCGATCCAAAGTCGCTTTTTGAACCCGCTCTGATACCATATGTAATGAACCTCCCATTTTGTTACGACAACAAGCCTCACATAACAAGTGAAATTTTTTTGTGTGTGTGCGTGTATGTAGGAAGGTAATAATGACATTATACTCATCATCGCAACACAATGAAGAACACATCGCATGCAACTCACGCCACAACAAACATAACGACCTAACATAAAAGCACATCAAGCACCTGGAAGTAATGTACAACATTCAACTGACGAAGAATAAGAATGACTACCTGCCCATCCTACCCTACAAGGATCTCCAGGACACATAAGCAATTCTCAAACCCAGGTTCCCATCGATTTTGACCATTTAAGGTCTCAAGGCTAGCAACTATTATGAGGAACAAGGAGGTGTCTACATCCCACCCGACACAAGCAGACCAAGCCTACTAAGCTAAGGACAATCATCCTAACAACCCCACGCACCCAAAATTAATTACACAAGTAACTAGAACCCTTACAGTGAGCAACCAAGCACATTAAATGTTTACAAAACCAAGTACAAACATTAATTAAAATGAACAACAACACCCTCAATGGGAAGCACAAGCTAAAAATGACTTCGTCAAAAACCCAACCATTAATCAAGGCTAAAAGGTCAATATCTATGATTTAAATTGACATTAATTATAGATCAATTAACCAATCTAAATTCCATTAGTCAACGAGTTACCAACTGAACTTAACATGAACTATGACTCAATTTTGCGTGTCTGAGTTACCAGTTAGGCTATATCTATAAATCCAACTAACATCAATTACATATCTAAATTAGCAAGTCTAAAATTTGCAATCTAGTCTTTACTCACCATACAAATTTTAATGTTTATTACAACCTAAATGGATAATTCTATATTAATCTGAATCCCCATCCAACTAGCCATAAACTTGAATAACAACATTAACATTCTTAAAGTGGAATGCTACCATTAACACTTATAAGAAATTAAATCTCAACATGTAGTCTAGCTATATTGATCGAACTAACAATGTTAGTGGTCTATTATCATAGAGAAGGGAACTGCTAACTATTAATAGTGTTGTAGCAATTTAACAAGTTGATTATCATAGCAGTTATATGATAATTAATATAGAATTAACAAGATAGTTTACATGATTGTTTTCATAATAAGTAATATAGCAATAACAAGGAATTTAGCATTCTAGTTAACATACAATTAACATAACATTAACAAGGCAATTTGTATGACTGTTAACATAACCATCCATAGCGCAATAACCAGAGGATTTATATAATTGTTAACTATTTAACTCCCTGTGGCATTTAATCAATAGAAGGAATCTGCTGATCAATAACATTGTTGTAGAAATTGTTCTAGGAATTAATAAGGAAAAAATATAGCATTTCATATTGCAATTAACATGGCCTTTAACAAAAAAAGGAGGTTGCTAACCATTAACATTGTTGCAACAATTATTCTAGTAATTAATAAGGCAACAAAATAGCATTTATTATTGCAGTTAACATGATAATCAACATGGCCAGTAACATTGTTGTGGTAATTAAAGCTTGGCAGAGAGAATGTTGGGTATGCGTTCAATGTGAAGGAGAATAAAAGGGACAAACAAAATTGCATAAGGACCAACTCGTGGTCAGACAACACCAACTCAAGCAATGATTAAGGAAAGTCGTGGTCAATTAAGTCAGCAACACAGTCAATTTCTAATTATCAAAAACATGGTCACTCCAGCAAGTAAATTTGTGATTTAAATGGATAAAATTGTTGGTGATTTCTACAGAAACACAGTCAACTTCTGATTACCAAAAACGTGGTCATTTCGGCAAGTAAAGTTGTGATTTAAATGGTTAAAATCGTGGATATTTTCTATAGCAACACAGTCAACTTCTGATTATCAAAAACATGGTCATTCTGACAAGTAAAGTTGTGATTTAAATGGATAAAATCGTGGATGATTTCTACAGTAACACAGTCAAATTCTGATTATCATAAACGTGGTCATTCCGACAAGTAATGTTGTGATTTAAATGGATAAAATCATGGGTGATTTCAGCTTGCAACACAGTCCATTTTTAATTTCCAAATCGTCTTTCACAGCAGGAAATTTGATGAATTGCAAAGCAAGAATGTGGGCATTAACAAGAATCAAATGGCAGCAAAATTTTAAAGCAAAACACAGTCTTCATCAAGGGAAAAATCGCCCCAAAGGTAAAATGAAATGCAGGCAAGAATAATTCATCTTTTCCATCGCCGGAATAAAAAATAAAAATGCAGACCAAAAATCATTTTGTTTTTCATTTCCAGAATACCCAATGTAAAATGCAGAGATGAATTCATTTCGTTTTTCATTGCCAAAATACCCAATGTAAAATGTAGATATGAATTCATTTCGTTTCTCATTGCCAGAATACCCAAAATAAAAATGCAGACTAGAAATCATTTTGTTTTTCATTGCCAGAATACCCAATGTAAAATGCAGAGATGAATTCATTTCGTTTTTCATTGCCAGAATACCCAATGTAAAATGTAGAGATGAATTCATTTCATTTCGCATTGCCAGAATACCCAAAATAAAAATGCAGACCAGAAATCATTTCGTTTTTCATTTCCAGAATATCCAATGTAAAATGCAGAGTTGAATTCATTATTTTTTTTTCATTGCTAGAATACCCCAATAAAGCACAGATAATAGTAAGAGAACACAAGGATCCAATGGGAAGGGTCATGGAATGATTGCAGGGGTTCTATCAGTCAAGGCATAGAGAAAACCAACCAACACAGAAGATAATCCACACACAAAGGTCGTTGCTAGATGGTGGAATCAACAATCAGCCAGGGACAAACATCAAGGGTAGATGGCTAACAAGTTCATCCTTCGCTCATCATCCTCGCACAAAAAAGAAGGGCATTGAGATCCATAGGTATTTTAAGGCTAAGGCAGCGACCGTAGATCATGCTCCTGGTTGACTGCTCAGGAGAGGACTGGTGAGCTAGGGACGCAGGCTAAACAACTACGAAGGTCATAATCAACACAGCAAGGTGGTCAAGACGTGTGGGGAAATGAAGCCATGGGAGCCGATCGATCATCGATGTAGGCTAAGAAAATTTCAGAAAACCATCTAGACAATCATTTCACTCACCCAAGTAAAAATGCAGATTCAAGCATAAGTTCTAAAACAATTTACCATACGAAACGAAGAAAGTGTATTGTTGCATGTTCAGAGTGGACGTCCCGCATGCTCCTTGCAACTCTCGCGTGCCGACTGGTGAGACTACATCGGTACCTCCTAGCCAATGCTAGGGGTATTCTTCTTCCCCCTTAGCCCCCCGAGCCGCAAAGGGGCCACACACTCACTATCCAAATATTTTGACTAGCTCCCAACTCACCTCGCAAGGTCGAGCTACCACTCCTCACCGAGCTGGGTATCCCAATTCCCACAAGTTAAGTCAGTCAAGTAGATATTTCTACAGTGTAACGTTACTCAAACAGAAGAGATCCAACCTCCATCTCCTCCCTTCATTATATAGAGTTTCATGGTTCCTTACTTTCCTAAAATCTCGTTTAATTAAGTTTTTAAAAATTTAATTCCTAAAAATTCCTCCCCGTACAAGTGTCATCCATCCCCTTCATTCCTCCATAAATTAATTTTTTTATTTAATTAATTATCTTTATTTCCCTCACCCACCTAGAGTTACTCCTAGAATCACTCCTAGGTGTCCCCAAATTATTTTACAGGTTTTAATGGATTTCCCCATTATTAAATTGCTAGTTTAGTTTAAATTAGAAAGCTCTGAAATGGTATATTCTTTCCTAAGTTTGACTTTCTGCTTTTTCCCTTATGTTCCCTTTTTCCCTTTTTATGATTACCTCTTTTCCTAGTTTCCTAATATTTTAGATTTTCCCTCTTTCCCCTTTTTAATTAGAACTCAAAAAGGCAGGTGGAAATTAACCCTTTTTCCCTGTTCTCATTTAATTAGTATATTTTAAATTATCAAAAAGATAAAACAATTGATTCCCCCCTTTTTTTTTAAATCTTATACCAACAGATTTTTTTATTTTTTTTCTTGAATAAATTAAATTTCTTACTCCCTCCGTGTTACAAGATTTAACGAAGATCATACACTTTATTTGTTTTGTTTTTAATTTTAATTTATATATATTTATATATCAATTTTTTTTTAATAAAAAGGATAAAATTTTACCACTAGCATGATTTACACCTAGACCTTAATTTTCGTGAAGAGCGACATTTTATTAGGGAATTTTTATTTTTTTTAATTATTATCACATTGTTCATCCTAAGGCCGTCTAGTTTCATTCATTTATCAAAATAACGCGATGTGCCCTTCAGGATGCACTAGGTGCTCCAAGGGTGCCACTCGCCTCATTTGTTCCCTTGCGTGACGTGTCCTTCAGGACGCACTATGTGCTCCAAGGGTGTCACCCGCCTCTTTCCATTTTTCTTGTGCGACATGCCCTTCAATATGCACCACGTGCTCCAAGGGTGTCACTCGTCTCTTGACTAACTTGGTAGGCATAAAAAAACCCTAGAGTCAATACTCTGCCAAGTGAACTTGTGGGAGACTAAGGGCCTCTAAGGAATAAGTCCCCCACCTTATTGCACGCCCCTTAGAATCATTGTGAACGACTGTCACAATCTGACCTCACGACATCGTGGGTCCTCTCGAACTAGGTCAACGTTAACCTACAGTTCGAGCCATGGTGGGAGTGCTAGTAAGTTGTGGCAGGGTTGTTGTCCACACCTCTCCCTCAACATCTCTGGTAGTCGTGCGTGACCCCTTTACTCCAAATGTGAGTCTGGTCGGCAAGCTATCATCAGCCTACATCATTGACAAATCATGTCAGAACATATCCATATCATATCATGTAATCAGTTGCACTAATATCACAGTAAAACAATCAAACCCCAATGGTACACTCCCTGACTTGATCCAGAGTCTAAGGGGTTCCATCAATGCCTCTACATCCTCGAGGTCCAAAATCCTGCACACTCAGTAAAACCAAGTCAATAGCACATGTCTATGTCAAGGCAGTAAAACAACATGTCACCATCCCATAATGCCTCAGAGTCAAAATCAAAAGTTTTAATAGCATAATAATCTGGATCACTTGTGAGCAAGTGTCCTCAAAGAATAAGTTCACTCAGTGCGCCAGAGTGGGATGTTACACACATTTTCTTTAATTCATATCCCCCCTTTCCCTCTTGTGGAGTCCTAGACCCCCATACTCTCTTTTCTGACTTAGTCTACCATAGTGATGTATTTTATTAATAAATATCCAAGTATGTGCTTACAATTTACAATTCTAGGCTCATCAGATTTCCAACATAAAATATCGTGAGCTTAATATCACACAGTTACTCTAGCCCCAAAACATACATATATACATTGGAACTCCGACCTAAAAAGCATACGGGTTCACCATTCTATTAGAACATATGTACATACACACATTTACAACCTGGTGGTATTACACTTAATGCCAATATTACAACCACACTACACTTTAGTGAGAAGACTCAAACCATCTAAGATGATCATTGGGATTTTTATCCTTTTATTATTGTCCTCAAGTCATTATCGAATTTTCATTTAATAATAAAGCCATATGATATTTCTAAAAATAGGATAATAATTATAGCTCGATAGTTATGATCACCATCTCGAGTTTTGAATTTCTAAATAAGGAAAACTAAAATTGCAATCCATTTTCTATGGAATTATTTCTTTAGAAATCGATTGAAAAGATGATTAGCATGAGGCACTAGGTCTATACTACCAACTTTTAAGAATATCTCATATTTTTATCATTTGATTTCTATAAATAGTCAAACTTTGTATTCTCAATTGATAAAAATTAAATGTAGTGGCATGGAACATGGGTGTCGAATTTCAGTGAAACACAATTTTTTTAAGCTAGGAGATCTAGTTTTCTATGTTAAGATTATCTAATTATTTATATTTTCTAGGGAAGGTGCTACCCCAAAATATTTTAGGCTCGTTTTTACATAATTATATGAGTCTCTCTTAATTTTTTGTTAAATTCACACGGTTGTATCTCTTTTAGTTTCATTAAAGGCCTTTCTAATATTGCTTATTACAATTTTACCTTCTCGATCATATGCGAAAATTGAAATACAATATTTTCCTCCGTTATACAATTCTTTAGAATTTTTTCCAAAGAACAAAATAATTGTAGTGAAGTTTTAGATATAAATTCTCAATTACACTACTATATTTTATATCATAATTGAACAACCGCTATAAATCCTTTGAGAAAATGGGAAGTATTGACAAAAAAAGCTTGAGAGATGACATATTATCAATTTCATTTTATAAATAAATAGAGAGATTAAATATTCAATGACACTTCTACCCTTCCCATGAATGTGATTCATAAGGTGAAAATCATGCAGGTGATCCAACCCACTACAAATGATCAAGCCATGGAAAAGGTCATCCTAAAAATCTCAATTCCATAATAACTCATTTCAATATATTCAAATATTATTTTATATCTAATGGATAGATTAAAATCATCTTCTATCCATGAGGATTGAGATTAGACTTATGATTTTGAATATTGGAAAGAGCCCTACCAAGTCTAACATTAAAATCTCCAAGAATAATATTAACTTTAGCTTTCAATATAGCAATATCATTCTCTAAGTTATTAAAAGGGTGGCCAATTTCAAGATTAGGGTTCTTGTAGAAGATAAAGTTGAAAAGAAAAAAGGTAATGAATAATAAGGAAAACAATATCATTATATTTTGGAAGTGATATTAAGATAGATATATTAAATACATGGATCACTCTTATACACTTTAATATTTGATGTAAGATCATTCTAATGAAGTGACATATAACATAGTTACCAACTTAATGAGAACACTACAAAGTTCTCATTTTTGGAGGGGTCAAATTTTTTACCTCGTTTTGAAAAGTTCTGCTACGAGTAGCACCCCTCCTCCATTCGTAAGTTTCTTTTTTATATTTTAAATCTTCTTATTTTTAAATGTTGTCTGTCGGTCAGAGGGTCATGGGGGTGATGCCAAGTATCACCCCAACCCCTCGTGCAGTCCAAGCCCAGGTTGTGTGGCGGCCACAGGACCTTGGTCTGGCCCATGCGGGGAGTTATGGTGATGCCCTAGATCGCATGCACCAATTCTATATAATATTATAGTTATATAATATA
>CBVK0100603458.1:0-16793 GCA_900067695.1 Picea abies | reverse complement strand
GATTAATAGAAAGAGGTTGATTCAAATTCATGGTTTTGTGTTTATTCTCTATGTATTGATGCTGAATAATACGCTCATGAATGTTTGCTTCCTGTTATACATTTTCTTTTATATGTTGTGTATGTGATTTCATGGTTTGAGTTTGAAGTCTAGAAGGAAGAAGGAATGAGTCTCAATTGTTTCTCTGTCTGAGCAAGATTCCTGCAAGGGGTGCAGTTGAATTGTCCGCAAGGAGTGCGTCGACAAGGAGTTCAGAGGGTTGTCTCTGAAATCTCAGGAGAGGTAGCAGTTGTTCTCATTTCCTCAAAGTGTAGTAGGGCACAGGTGTCATGCAAGGAGTGCGCAGGCCAAGGAGAGTATCAGGGTTGCGGACCTGAGCCAAATATCGAAGGACTACCGCTGCAGGCATGTGCAGAGTCGAAGTGTTTGACATTTGAAGGTGTCTGAAGATTGCATAAGGAGTGCGTGTAAGGATCCTCTTCGAGGCTTGAAGTTGTGAGAAGCTCAGGAGGAGTAAAGTCTTTGAACCATTGAAGGCAGCATAGGAGAGGGATGTATTTGAGTAATTAGAAGGTATCTGAAATTTGTTGTGCAAGCTGATAAGTCCAGGGAAGAGCCCTTGGTTTCATTCATAGAAATCATCAAAGGGGAAGAAATCAACGGTCAGAAATTTGTGGAGGGGATTAGCAAAATCCCGTCGGCCATCAGATCTGCTAAAGAAGCGAGGAGGTTACGACTATGTCCGGAGTTCAAGCTCCAGAGATTATGGATCGTCAAATCTCATTCAAACACCCGTCAATCATTGGATTGACCAGGAGTTGCACGAGGTTTAAGCTTCGTGAACGGGAGGAGGAAAGTTCCGACAAGAGGCGTGGCCATCGGAACTTCGGCATTCACAAAATCGGAAGTCACGAGGACGAGTGATCAGGATTTTCATAGTGAAAATCCTGGAATCAATCTGAGTCGTCCATCTTGAGGAGACAGGTGGCAATCATCGAGGGCCCATCGGTGTTTCGACGATCGGGGTTCTAAGTTGACAAAGGAATTGTGACATCGGGCATTGAAAGTCTCAAAATCCTGAGGTTGAATCAGAATCGTCCATCTTGAGAGGACACGTGGTGAAGATCTAAGATCTCGGGAAAAGTCCCGAAAGGGAAGACTCCATCGGAGTTTCAGGATTCGGAAAATCAGAAGTTCTGAGGGAAAAGGATCGAGAAAATCCATGTTGGAAACCCCATAGACGATCGGAGCCATCCATCAATTGGGACACGTGGGCAAGATCGGAAGCCCACCGGTGTTTCGGTCATCAGGACTCGCACAAGTATTTTGGCCTTGCAGTTGGCAAAACCCTGAGGGTAAATCTGAACCGGCCATCCACTTGGAATGCGTGTCAGAAAATCCGAAGGAAGTCGGGGATCGACATTTCGTGAGTCTTGAGGACAAGGGAAACTTGCATTTCAGAATCGCGAAGTCCGATTTTCTGAGAGGAGGAGAGCTCCGTGTGGGGCCCAGCTGACATCATCTCGTCAGAACGAGGCATCGAGAATTTGAAGTCGCTGAGACCCCGAGAGAAAATCAGGGCCATTCATATCTAGAGGATGCGTGGTGACAATCGAGGTTATCGGGGAAAATCCCGACAGGGAAACCAAATCGGCATATCGAGATTTGACGTTTCGCGAATCCTGAAGACAAGGCAACTGGGGCATTTGAAATCGTGAATCACGAAATAGCGAGGGGCAGTGAGGACCGTCCATCCTTGAGGACGCATGGCCGATATCAAAGCCTTTGGGAAATTCCCCGAAAGGAAAAGTCATTCATCAAAAATTCAAGCATCGGGAAAGCGGGGATTCTGTGGACAAGAGGTCTAGTGCATTTCGACACTCGAAACCCCGAATCCTGATAAAAGGTATGATTGTGGTCATATAAGGTAGGGTCGTGTGGACCGGGAGCATAGCCAGGAGGGGCTAAAGAAAAAGGAAGAGCATCGGGATATCGGAGATCGGGGATTCGAGGAAGCAAGTGTCAATGACATCAGGGATTGGAAAACCCCGAAACCCGATTGTTATTTTCTATTGAGAAAGGAGAAGCGCTCAAGCCTAAGGGCTGTAACGAGCAGCACAGACCTTTGGGTCAAAACCTTAATAAGGATTCCAGGGGAGAATCAAAGGAGCCACTCAGGCTCGAGGGTAATTTAGAACGATCCTTAATATCGGGAGGTCAGGCGTGGGACCTGCTGAGGTAGGTGCCTGGGAGGACGCCATCAAGTGGTATCAGAGCTTAGAAAAGATTCTTTTCTTTCTGTAGTAGAGAAAAAGGAGAATTCACCATGTCGTCGAGGAGAAGAGATAGACAATCACCCAATCCAGAGGAGGAAAGGGAGATGCCCAGAGGAAGGGGTAGAGAAGTGCAGAATCCAGAAGTAGAAAGAGATCTACATAACTTACGTGCTAGAGTTGTGGACATGGAGATAAGACAAAGGCACAAAGCTAATGTAGGAGATATCAGTGAGTCCGAAAATGAATATGATGTTGGACATGGAGAAGAAGAAATCCCAGCAGAAGATGCAGCAAATGAGCGCTTACTTAAAGTTGTTGCAAGAATGGGTGCAAAGGTGAAAATGGACATTCCAGTTTATGAGGGAAATCTAGATGTAGAAGAGCTTCTAGACTAGATTAGAGCTCTAGAAACTTACTTAGACTATGAAGATATCGAAGAGGACAAGAAATTAAGGCATGTCGTCACGAGATTAAAAGGACATGCAGCCTTGTGGTGGGATGAACTACAAGCGGACAAGCGTTGCCAAGGCAAGCAGAAAATTAAGAGCTGGGACAGGATGATTGCAAAGATGAAGGAAAAATTCATCCCCAGGGACTACCAGATTACTCTGTTCAGGAGAATGCAAAACCTGAGACAGAAGCTGATGTCAGTAAAGGAATATACTGAGGAATTTTACAGGTTGAATATCAGAGCAGGTCATCGTGAAAGCAATGATGAAAAATTAGCCAAGTATATGAATGGCCTGAGATATGAGATTCAGGATGAGATGAGCATGGTAACCATCTGGACGGTGGAAGATGCTTATCAGATGGATCTGAGAGCAGAAGAGAAGTTGAGCCAAAAGCAGAGTCAACGAGGCCGAGGAAGAAGTCAACTCAGAGGCAAATCTGTTGTCCAGGACAAAAACCAGAAGCCCAAGGAAGACTAGAAGAAACCTCGGACTCGAACAGAGAGAGGTGGAAGCTCACAGCGAGGGGAATATGTTGAACAGAGGGGACAACATACTGAGCAGAGAGGAGGGTATGATGATAATAATACTTTTCCGCATACTAGAGGTAGAGGAAGAGGAAGAGGTGGAGTAATAAAATGATTCACATGTGGAAAGAATGGGCACAAGTCTTATGAGTGTCCTGATAAAAATAAAGAGGGTGGAGAGACTCACATCGCCGAAGCACAGGGGCGAAATTTTGAGGCAGAGGACGCTGAAGGTGGAATATCACTGACGATGTGGAAAGTTCTTTTGACACCCGAAAGGGAGGTGGAGAGTTCAGTCCAAAGGACTAGACTTTTTCGGACTACTTGAAAAACCAAGGACCAAGTGTGCAAGGTCATTGTGAACAGCGGTAGCACCGATAATCTCGTTTCAACCGAGATGGTAGAAAAGCTGGAGCTGGAGATGAGTGAACATCCGAGTCCATATAAAGTTTCATGGCTACAAAAGGGACATCAGGTAAATGTCACTAAACAATGTTTAGTTGAATTTAAGATAGGGGGATATAATGATAAGATCTTGTGTGATGTTATTCCCATGGATGTTTGTCATCTATTGTTGGGTAGACCATGGAAATATGACAGAAATGTGATTCATGATGGGAGGATGAACACATACACCTTAGAGAAGAATGGGAGGACACACATGTTGCTTCCAATTAAGGATAAGGAGGTGAAGCCGGAAGTGAGCAACACAATACTTCTCATGAATGGAAAGGAACTTCTTACAGAGGTTAAGAGGAAGGAGGATCCACAGTTCAATGTGGTCAGAAAACCAAAGATTGTTCTAACTAGCACAAGAGTGGATGATTTGCCAGAAGAAGTTCAGGAACTACTGGGAGAGTTCGTTGATATAGTAGTGGATGAATTACCTCGTTCATTGCCACCGATCAAAAGTGTGAGTCACCATATTGATCTCATACCAGGAGCCAGTTTGCCAAATAAAGCCGCGCACAGATTGACGCTGCAAGAGAATGAAGAGGTAAAAAGACAAGTCCAGGAGTTGTTGAAAAAAGGCTTGGTCAGGGAAAGCTTGAGTCTGTGTGTTGTTCCAACAGTACTCGGTCCAAAGAAAGACAGAGGCTGGAGAATGTGCACTGATTCAAGAGCCATTAACAAAATAACCATCAGGTACAGATTTCCATTACCGAGGATGGATGATCTAATGAATTGCTTGAGTGGAGCAAAGTATTTTTCAAAGATTGATTTGAAAAGTGGATATCATCAGATTCGCATGAGAGAAGGTGATGAATGGAAGACAACATTCAAAACAAACGAAGGGTTGTATGAATGGCTTGTTATGCCATTTGTCTTAACAAATGTGCCAAGTACCTTTATGAGGTTGATGAATGAAGTCCTGAAAGATTTCATCGGAAAATTTGTTATCGTATATCTGGATGATATACTGATTTTCAGTAAAACGGAAGCTGAACATCTGAAGCATTTAGCCATTGTGATGAAGAGATTACAGCAAGAGAAGTTGTTGATAAACATAAAGAAGTCCTCATTCATGAAGACAGAGCTCATTTATTTGGGATTTGTTATTTCGGCAAATGAGTTGAGGATGGATCCAGATAAGGTGGAGGTAATCAAGAATTGGCCATCACCGAGGAACATATTTGAGGTGAGAAGTTTTCACGGTTTGGCTAGTTTCTACCGAAAACTCATCAGGAATTTCAGTGGAATTAGCGCAGCAATGATGGATACAGTGAAGAAAAGACATAAATCTTTTCACTGGACTGAAGAGGATGAGAAGAGTTTCAATTTGTTGAAACAAAAGATTACGGAACAACCAATTCTGGTGTTACCGGATTTCCAAAAGACATTTCAGGTAAAATGTGATGCAAGCGGGTTTGCAATAGGAGCAGTCTTAAGTCAAGATGACAGACCAATTGCATATTTCAGTGAGAATCTGAATGAAGTGAAGGTAAAGTATTTCACATATGATAAGGAGTTTTATGCCATCATCCAGGCATTGAAGAAATGGAGGCACTATTTGATTCCGAAGGAATTTGTTTTATATAGTGATAACCATGCATTGCAGTTTGTGACTCAATAGGAAAAGTTGAATCAGAGGCATGTTAAATGGGTTGAATATATACAGAATTTCACTTTTGTTATAAAACATATTTCTGGTACTGCTAACAAAGTTGTTGATGCTTTGAGCAAGAAGTGTTTGATGTTGCAGGAGTTCAAAGTCAAGACGTTACGTTTTGATGATCTCAGAGACATGTACGCAGATGATCTAGACTTTAAGGAAGCATATGAAGCAGCTGAGAATCCAGTTCTCAGAGATAGCAGCAAATGGGCCAAATACATGATCCGGGAAGGGTTGTTGTTTAAGGGAAATCAGCTATGTATTCCGAATTGCTCCATGAGGGAGAATCTGCTGAAGGAAAAACATAGTGGAGGATTGGCCGGACAATTTGGTCATGATAAGACATTTGTGAAGCTGAGCAAGTCATACTTTTGGCCAGGAATGCGATCAAAGGTCAAGAGGTTTGTAGACCAATGTAGAATTTGCCAGCATTCAAAGGGAAGGAAGCAGAATGCAGGTTTTTATCAACCATTTCCCATACCTGAGAAGCCGTGGGATGAAATTAGCATGGATTTCATATTGGGATTGCCAAGGACGCAAAGAGGATTTGATTCGATCTTTGTGGTAGTGGATAGATTTTCCAAGATGGCACATTTTATCCCATGTCAGAAAACTAGTGACGTGACGCACATCGCGAATCTGTTTTTCAAAGAAGTCGTTCGACTTCACGGCTTACCAAGGAGTATTGTTTCAGATAGAGATACAAAGTTCTTAGGGAAATTTTGGAGGACATTATGGAAGAAGCTGGGGACTAACTTGTTGTTTAGTTCAGCTTATCATCCTCAGATGGATGGACAGACAGAAGTGGTGAACAGAAGTCTGGGAGACTTGCTAAGGAGCCTGGTGGCAGAGCACCACAACAGTTGGGACAATACATTGCCACAAGCAGAGTTTGCGTATAATGACTTGCTGAATTGGAGCACAGGCCAGAGTCCATTCCAGATTGTATATGGCACGCAGCCGAGAGGAGTTTCTGAATTGAGAGATTTGGAATAGACTACTACTAGGAGCGCTAGTGCAGAAGAATTCGCGGAGGTGATAAAAGAACTTCACAGCCGGGTGAAGGAGCAACTGCAGAATTCAAGTCAGGAGTATAAGCGAAGAGCAGATCAACATCGAAGACGACTCCAATTTGAGGTTGGTGACTTGATTCTAGCACACTTGAGAAGAGAAAGGTTCCCGAGAGGAACATACAATAAATTGAAGATGAAGAAAATCGGACCATGTAAAGTCTTGAAAAAAATTGGAGAGAATGCTTATGAGATTGAATTACTCGATGGGATCGGAATTTCTCTGATATTCAATATCTCAGATTTATACCCATACAAAGATGAGGAAGTAGGAACAAATGATGAACAGTCAGAGGTTCAGTGGCGAAAGTAGATGCTAGTTGTAGATAAGCCACAGATGGAGAGGATAATGGATAAACAAGTGGGTAAGAAGACCAGAAGAAAGTAGTACTTTGAATATTTGGTCAACTGGAAGGGCCATCCAGTTGAAGATTCCAACTAGGAGAATGAAGCAGAGATTCAGAAGCATGGATAGACTATGCAAGAGCTCATGGACAGGAGCCCATGAAAATTTTCAAGCGAGGGAGTATGATGCAGGAGCATCGTCCACATCAAGTGAGTGTGGGGGCAAGAACCACACATTTTGAGCATATGTTAAATTGTTTAAAACTTTTGAAGTGGATGCGCCAAACTTAAATGTGATAGTTAAGGAGAGGTGTACTTATGCATTGTATAGGACCTTGAGCGATCCGCTCTCGTCCATAGTAGGTCGAAGGCATTTATGTAAGTAGGTAGAATTGAATATTAGATTAGACAGTTTTAGAAGGAGTGGAGGGAAAACGGATATAGACACCCTCATTGTATGTTGTAACATAGTTAGAAACATTGGAGCATAGAAGAGAAGCAGAGAGCTGTGTAAGAACACCCATGTACTGATATTTGGATTAATAGAAAGAGGTTGATTCAAATTCATGGTTTTGTGTTTATTCTCTGTGTACTGATGCTGAATAATATGCTCATGAATGTTTGCTTCCTGTTATACATTTGCTTTTATATGTTGTGTATGTGATTTCATGGTTTGAGTTTGAAGTCTGGAAAGAAGAGGGAAGGAGTCTCAATTGTTTCTCTGTTTGAGCAAGATTCCTGCAAGGGGTGCAGTTGAATTGTCCGCAAGGAGTGCGTTGACAAGGAGTTCAGAGGGTTGTCTCTGAAAGCTCAGGAGAGGTAGCAGTTGTTCTCATTTCCTCAGAGTGCAGTAGGGCGCAGGTGCCGTGCAAGGAGTGGACAGGCCAAGGAGAGTATCAGGGTTGCGGACCTGAGCCAAATATCGAAGGACTACTGTTGCAGGCATGCGCAGAGTCGAAGTGTTTGACATTTGAAGGTGTCTGAAGATTGTGTAAGGAGTGCATGTAAGGATCCTCTTCGAGGCTTGAAGTTGTGAGAAGCTCAGGAGGAGTAAAGTCTTTCAACCATTGAAGGCAGCATAGGAGAGGGATGTATTTGAGTAATTAGAAGGTATCCAGAATTCGTTGTGCAAGCGGATAAGTCCAGGGAAGAGCCCTTGGTTTCATTCATAGAAATCATCAAAGGGAAAGAAATCTACAGTCAGAAATTTGTGGAGAGGATTAGCGAAATCCCGCCAGCTGTCAGATCTGCTAGAGAAGCGAGGAGGTTACGGCTGTGTCCGAAGTTCAAGCTCCAGAGATTGTGGATCGTCAAATCTCAATCAAACACCCATCAGTCGTTGGATTGACCAGGAGTTGCACGAGGTTTAAGCTTCGTGAATGGGAGGAGGAAAGTTCCGACGAGAGGCGTGGCCATCAAAACTTCGGCATTCGTGAAATCGAGAGTCACGAGGACGAGTGATTGGGATTTTCATAGTGAAAATCCCGGAATCAATCTGAGTCGTCCATCTTGAGGAGACAAGTGGTAATCATCGAGATCCTGTCAGCATTTCGGCGATCGGGGTTCTAAGTTGACAAAGGAATTGTGGCATCGAGCATCGAAAGTCTTGAAATTCCGAGGTTGAATCAGAATTGTTCATCTTGAGAGGACACGTGGTGAAGATCTAAGATCTAGGGAAAAGTCCCGAAAGGGAAGACTCCATATGAGTTTCGAGATTCAGCAAATCGGAAGTTTTGAGGGCAAAGGATCAGGAAAATCCATGTTGGAAACCCCATAGATGATCAGAGCCATCCATTAGTTGGGACACGTGGGCGAGATCGGAAGCCCATCGGTGTTTTGCTCATCGAGACTCGCACAAGTAAGTATTTTGGCCTTGCAGTTGGTGAAACCCCGAGGGTAAATCTAAACCGTCCATCCACTTGGGACACATGTCAGAAAATCCGAAGAAAGTCAGGGATCGAAATTTCGTGAGTCCTGAGGACAAGGGAAACTTGCATTTCAGAATCGCGAAGTCTGATTTTTCGAGAGGAGGAGAGCTCCATGTGGGGCCCAGCTGATGTCATCTCGTCAGAACGAGGCATCGGGAATTTGAAGTCACTGAGACCCCGAGAGAAAATTAGGGCCGTTCATATCTAGAGGATGCGTGGCGACAATCGAGGCTATCGGGGAAAATCCAAACAGGGAAGCCAAATCGACATATCAGGATTCGGCGTTTCGTGAATCCTGAAGACAAGGCAACCGGGGCATTTGAAATCGTGAATCGTGAAATAGCAAGGGGCAGCAAGGACCATCCATCCTTGAGGACGCGTGGTCTAGATCGAAGCCTTCGGGAAATTTCTCGAAAGGAAAATCCATTCATCGGAAATTCGAGCATCGGGAAATCGGGGATTCCGTGGACAAGAGGTCTAGTGCATTTCGACACTCGAAACCCCGAATCCCGATAAAAGGTATGATTGTGGTCATATAAGGCAGGGTCGTGTGGATCGGGAGCATAGCCAGGAGGGGTTGAAGAAAAAAGGAAGCGCATCGGGATATCGGAGATCAGGGATTTGAGGAAGCAAGTGTTGGTGACATCGGGGATTGGAAAACCCCGAAACCCGATTGTTATTTTCTATCGAGAACGAAGAAGCACTCAAGCCTAAGGGCTGTAACGAGCAGGACAGACTTGTGGGTCAAAACCTTAATAAGGATTCCAAGGAAGAATCAAAGGAGCCACTCCGGCTTGAGGGTAATTTAGAATGATCCTTAAGACCGGGAGGTCAAGCACGGGACCTGCTAAGGTAGGTTCCTGGGAGGACGCCATCACAAGTGCTGAGTGAGGTGTTGTTGTTGCGGCTGGAGTAACAGCTTCTTTATTTGTCTTCTTGTTACTGTTGTGTATGTTGTTTCAACATCGCAAATTGCAGGCTGTTTTAGCCACGGGATTTGCGTTCTGACTGTTTCGGCAACTTGGTCTCAAGCAGCAGCGATGGTTAATGCTAGCTCAAGGTGTGGCTGTTGTGGTCAATGTAACAGTTTTGTGTTGTTGTTTCAGCATCGTAGACCACGGAGGGTGTAACAGCTTCTTTTGTGTGAGTTGTTGTTTCAGCATCATTAACCACGGACTGTGTAACAGCTTCTTCTGTGTGAGTTGTTGTTTTAGCATCGTTGTTCACAGAGAGTGTAGCAGCTTCTTCTATGTGAGTCGTTGTTTCAGCATCATAGACCACGAAGAGTGTAACAGCTTCTTCTGGAGTTGTTGTTTCAACATCGTAGTCCACAGACTGTTTTAGCCATAGGGTTTGCATTCTTTAACTGTTTCAGCAACAGGCCTCAATGCTAATCTGCAATTCGAACTGTTTCAGCACTTATACATTTCTGATCAATGGTTAAGTACGAGAGTAATGTAAAATTATATGCAAAACAAATTAAACATATAGTAAAGAGAAGAGACATTGTATACCTTTGGAAAGATAGGGTAAGGTGATAATGTGAGTTTAAATGTGAGTGAAACAAGGGTGTACAGGTAGCAAAAAGTGTGAGCAAAAAGGTACATTGTATGGTCCTAACATTCCCCCCAACTTAAAATGTTGCATGTCCTCAGGCAACTTCACTCTGAATCAGAATCTAAATACCGACTCTGAGCGTGCAAGTTACTCAAGCAGTAGTTGTGGAAGGTGATGTCTGTTGGAGCTCTGAACCCTTGAATGTGTTGTAATCTTTGTCAAGATGTTATTTCGGCCTTTTTGGGCAACTTATAATGGACTTGATATTTCTCTGCTGACATCCAGAGGATAGGAAAATGAAACTGGTACCCTATCCAGCTTTCAACACATTGCTAAACACACTTAATGTAGCTAGGTACCCTGGAGATTGCTATCTCAAGATTAGTGGGGCTAAAAGGAATGTGTTCTTGTCTTTTCTCAGTAGATTGTTGCCAAAACATGTTATTTGCCTGTAGGGAAGCAATCTCTGTTGATTTAATGAAATGTTTACACTCCTGAAACACTGATGTCTGTAATTGTTGAATGTGTTGAGTCATCCCTAGTTTCTTTAAAAACTGATAATACTCTGTAACAAAGGTGGCAGCATTTTGTGGTTCTAGCCTTATCCAAAGAAGGCAGTTATCCTCATTATGTTTGGCAACTAGGAAGTCATCCTGCCATAAAATCTGATTGTTAAGGAAGGAGGTGAGTGCCCGGATCTGGATGTCACCGACAAGAGGGTTAAGTTTAAGTTGTTGGTTCTCAGGGATGGCCTCATTATGAAAATATGCCTCACAGAGGAGGTGTTGATCCATAGTAGAGGCTTCTGCAAAGGTTTTAACAAAATCTGTTGGATGTAACACTGCATGGGGTCTGCCTTCTTTGATTAATTTGATTTGAAACCATGTAATTCGTTCCATGAGGAACAGAGAGTAATTTCAAGATGGTTTCCTTGCAGCCAATAACTTTTGTGCCAAGTCAAATATCAAGAGCAATCTACCTTTTAGTTCTTTATTCTGTTTCTTAAGGGCACGAGATTCCTGGCGTGTTTTCTCCAAAGCTTCCCAATTTGAGTAGATATGATTTATCCAAATTTGTCTGTGTTCCTACAGGCTTTTGGCCTGTGTAACAGCAGACTCTTTTTTCCATTTCTCTATTATTGCCTGCTCATCCCATGGCTGAGTTTGTGTTTCAGCGTTGCAAGTAGTAGACTGAGGTAGGGTCTGAGTGGCTTGTTCCACAAAGGTGTGGGTATTGATCTGGCTGGGAGGGGCAGATTCATCAATAGGCAATGTTTGTACATCTTTATTAACAAAAGCAGGGGTTTCATATTTGACATTTGTTGTAGGTCAGGGCTCAGTCTTAATTTTGGAAGGTCCTGCTTGTTCTTGTGTAACAGCAGGGTGTTCTTCTTTGACTGCAAATGTCATAGGTGCAGGGGAAGATCCTGGCATTGGAATTTGAATTACCTTGTAGCCTGCTTGATAATAGATGTCCCCACATTGACTGCACATATACTCTCTACACGGATTCTCTGTTGTAGTTCCCTCTGCCATGGTCGCTATACGAGCTAGGGTGTAAAATTTAAGTTCCTTCTCACAGGCTTCCTTTGTCATGGCTAGCTCTTTCTTGTAGGCTTCCATTTCAGACCTTAGGAAGTCATTTTCTTGTAGGACAGAAGTCATTGTTGGTTCTGGTTGAGGGGTGACCGGTTCTTGTGTAGCAGTCACAGTCGCACTAGCTGGTTCTTTTGGAGCAGCTACAGGATCGATAGTTGATTCTTGTGTTCTAGCTTCTTGATGTAAAGAGAGTAATGTTGCAGCACCCTGGGCATCTGATTCCTATGTCTCAATAACAATATCAGCAGATGGTTCTTGTGTTTCAACTGTAGCTGGTTCTTGTATGACAACTATAGCTGGTTCTTGTGTTTCAGCTACTGAATGAGTAGCTGGTTCTTGTGTTTCAGCTACTGAATGAGTAGCTGGTTCTTGTGTTTCAGCTACTAAATGGGTAGCTGGTTCTTGTGTTTCAGCTACTTGATGAGTAGCTAGTTCTTGTGTTTCAGCTACTAAATGAGTAGTTGGTTCTTGTGTTTCAGATACTAAATGGGTAGCTGGTTCTTGTGTTTCAGCTACTGAATGGGTAGCTGGTTCTTGTGTTTCAACTACTAAATTTGAAACGGATGATGTCGCAATATACTGGGCCTCTGGTTCTTGTGTTTCAGTGCCCGTGGATGGAATAAGTAAAGATTTCAGCATTTGGGAGGTTGGAGGTGTAAGGGGTATTAGTCGGATGGGTTGGGGGTTTAGGGCAGTGGCAGTAGTGGCTGCCCTTGTTGAGGCCCTTGTTGAGGCCCTTGTTCCTTTTCTTTGTAAAAAGGGCGGAAAGAAAGGAATTTGCTTTCATTTGCGTGGGGGCTTTTCCTCAATGATGGAACAGGGAGAATTGTCTGGTTCAGAATCATTGCTAAGGATATGCACGGCAGGGGTGGATGATTCTGGTAAAATTTGGGGTGGGCTTGGTATGGTACGGGAGTTAATTGGATTGATTGGGTCTGTAGGTGAATTGTTAGGTATTTCTGGAGGGTCTGGAGGGTTTTGTGGTTGTTGTTCCTGAAGATTTTCAGGAATTTCAGTAGCTTCTTGGGGATCTATGGGTGGGTTGTTTAGTGGAGGGTTTTGTTGGGAAAAACCATTTTGGATAAGAAGTTGAATGAGACGGTGATGGGTGAGTGAAAGGGCGGGATCTTTAGCCTTTTTACAGTAGTGCGACATATTTTTAAGACAACCGAGCAGATAATAAGGAATGTTCACCAATCTAGAATGTCATAAATGAGACAATAGGACAAAATTGTGTTGGTAGACTACCTGGTATCGGCCTTTGCAGGTAAGGTAGTGTTTGACGAATTTTGCAACTTCCGGCCATGGAGGCGGGAACAAACTGAGTCGGACACCCCAACCTTTAGGTTCAATTTGTTCCCCTGGCAAGAGGAAATCCTGCTGGGCATTCGGGATGATATGTTTGAGGTTGAACAAGCAAATGCCATTGGTAGGGAGACCCGAAACCTGCGCTATATCCTCTTCTGTAACTGAAATCTGAACCCCTTGAACAATGGAATGATCTTCCTGGAGATTTCGAGCAAATTGCAGAACCTATTGTTGATCAAACCCTTGGAGTCTCTGAAAATAACCGAGCCATCCTACCTACAGAAAAATTTGATAAACTTCTAGATACAGTTCTAACAGGGCTGTCGTGGTGGGTTCATACCGTATAACAGGGCCTCCCATAACTAATAACTCAGTAAAATGCAGCGTTAAAGAGTCGAGTAACCGCTTCTGTGCAGAGTGAGTTTTTCAAGTGAAGGCATGCAAATGGTGGTGAAACAAACAAAAGGATGGTAAATAGGAATGGTGGTGGTTAATTCGTGTGAAATGATGGTATAAAAGTTCGATATTTCCTCCCCCCCCCCTTGAAGTGCGGCTAATAATGATTTTACTTGAGTGGTAATAATGAGTTGGAATCTTCTCATTAACTATAGCTTAATTGTATTTACATAAAATTTACATACCTCGCCTTTACCTTTTGATTCGTACTTCAAACAAAATATAGTGCCTATCCATAATAGTTCTGTAGTGGCCATGGCGGAGACTTTTGATTTGTTAGATGAATTGTATCAAGGATTTGTTGACTGGAAGGACAAAATGTAGTGTGAGAGCACAAAGGCTTAATGACAGAGAATGCTAAAAAGTTGGTGTTTCAGCAACAAAAAGAAGGGAAAAACAATTGTTGAATGGTGTTGTTTCGTCAAATGGAAAAATGTGAAGAATTGTTGAACAGTAGTGTTTCAGCAATGGGAGAATGGTGAAAAGTTGTTGACAGTGGTGTTTCAGCAATGGGAAAATGTGAAGAATTGCGGAACAGTGGTGTTTCGGTCAATGGGAAAATGGCAAAAGGTTGTTGATAGTGGTGTTTCAGCAATGGGGAAAATGGTGAAAGGTTGTTGAACAGTGGTGTTTCAGCGATGGGAAAATGGTGAAAGGTTTCTGACAGTGGTGTTTCAGTGATGGGGGAAGGATGTGAAAGATTGTTGAACAGTGGTGTTTCAGCGGTGGGGAAAATGGTGAAAAGTTGCTGACAGTGGTGTTTTAGCAATGGGGAAAATGGCGAAAATTTGTTGACAATGGTGTTTCAGCAATGGGGGAGCTTGGCTCTTCTTGAAGTAAGATCGTCCTTCCTTAGTAGGCCATTGCTTTAATCGAGAATCTGCAAAAATCAATTGTAACATGGTATTTCTTAACAGGGATTATTAGTAAACGAAAGCTAATCTAATACTAAAGAAATTAAATTAAAAGAATTAATTGCAATGAGGGGTAGGAGCCCCCTCTAAAAAGAGGTAATGAGAGTCTACCACACATGTGGCCTTAAAATCTTCTTTGGAAATAGGGTGCTAGTACAGATGGAGCCGATGACCATTTACAAGTAACGGTGTTTTAGAGTCATCGATTGTGAGGAGCCTTACTGTTCCATTAGGGAAAACAGTGTCCACTTCGTAAGGTCCAAGCCATCTTGTACGTAGTTTCCCTTGAAATTCTTTGAACCAAGAGTCATACAGTAGGGCCCAATTACCTTTTTGGAACTGCTTATGCTTGATATTTTTGTCATGCCATTTTGATCTTTTTTATTGAATCATGGTTGTCTGATGAATGGCATCTAGTCTTTTTTCATCCAATTCATTAAGCTGCTGCAACCTGGCTATCTGTGCATCGGTCAAATCAAGGTTGACAGCTGAAGCAGTTCTTAAGGTTTTGATTTCAAATTCCATAGGAAAGACAACACTCTTTCCATAAACTAATTCATAGGGAGAGAATCCTGTAGTATTTCTCCAGGTAGTTATGTAGGCCCATAATGCTTCAGGGAGCCTGTGAGACCAATCCTTTCTGTTTTCCTTCACTGTTTTTGTGAGAATGGCTTCTATTACTTTATTTGTGCTTTCCACCTATCCATTGGCTTGGGGGTGGTATGTTGTAGTCATTTTAGGCTGAATATGATATTTTTGAAGGGTGGCTTTAAAACCATGAGAAGTGAAAGGAGGTCCTCCATCTGTAACTAATTCTCTTAGCACTCCAAATCTGATGAAGATGTATTCAAATAAGAAATCTATAACTGCTTCTTCGGTCACTCTATGGAGTGCTTTAGCTTCCACCCATTTGGTCATATAGTCTGTGCAAACCACTATGTAAACTTTTTGATTGGATGGGGGGTTAATGGGTCCTACAAAGTCTAAGGCCCATCTTTCAAATGGTTCAAGTACTATCTGGGGTTTTAATGGCATTTCATCTCTATGATTAGGTTGGCCCATTCATTGGCAGCTATTACAGGCCCGAACATATTTCTTTGCATCTTTAAAAAGTGAGGCCCAATAATACCCCATCCTAAGAATTTTATGTGTTGTTCTCTTATCAACAAAATGCCCTCCACAAGGGCCATCATGACAAGATTTTAGTATATAATAAACCTCATCTTCTCTAATGCACCTTCGAATTTCTTGATCAAGTCCTATATGGAAAAGACACCCACTTATCCAGCTATACCGAGCACTTTGTTGAATGATTCTTCTTTTCTCTCGGTGGGATAGGTGTGGTGGTAACTTCCCTGCAACCAAGTAGTTAGTGATGTCTGCATACCAAGGTGAGTGAGAAGATACTGCAAATAGATATTCATCAGGAAAGGAATCATCTACTGGGGTATCATCGTCAAGTTTTATCCAAGAAAGGAAATCAGCAACTACATTTTCTTTTCCTGGTCTATCTACATTTGTAATATCAGATTCTTGTAATAATAGTAACCATCTGGTGACTCTAGCATTTGTGATACGTTTGTTCATTAGATATTTGATAGCTGAGTGAACAGTATGGACAAGAGTAGAGTAGCCAGTGATGTAATATATAAATTTATTAATAGCATAGATAACTGCTAAGAATTCCTTTTCGGTGACTGTATAATTGAGTTCAACAGGAGTCATATTCTTGCTAATGAAATAAATAGCATACGGAAGATGATTTTCTTCTTGTCCCAAGACAGCTCCTATTGCAGTATCTGAAGCATCAGAGGATATCTAAAAGGGAAGTGTCCAATCAGGTCCTCTTAGAATAGGGGTTGTAGATAACTGATGTTTAAGTGTATCAAATGCTTCCTGGCAAGAATTAGTCCATTTGAATTCAGCATTTTTCATCAGTAACACAAACAGGGGAGAAGCTATTTTGGAAAAAAAATTGATAAATCTTTTGTAGTATCCAGCATGTCCTAGAAAACTTCTTACCTCTGTTTGGGTTTTGGGAGTAGGAAGATCTTTAATGACTTGTATCTTGGATGGGTCCACCTGGATTCTTTGAGATGAAATAAAATGTCCAAGAACTATTCCTTCACTCATCATCATATGACATTTTTCTGTACTTAAGGAGAGGTGGGCTTGTATACATCGTTTAAGTACTTTCTCAAGGTTTTGTAGTGCTTCCTGAAAAGAAACACCATAAGGGGTAAAATCATCCA
>CBVK0100603457.1:0-16793 GCA_900067695.1 Picea abies | reverse complement strand
GATAAATGCTGTGTCTCTTGTGGATGTGTATTTCTCAGTGATGTTGTTCTTATGATGCTCTTATCTATTGAAATGCAAAGAACTATAATAATGACATAAACATTAACAATGGGGGGGATAAGGTCGTTGAGTGATTAATGAGGGGAAGGCAATTGGATAAGGGAGGAGAAGGAATATAAGGCAAGGGAGATGACTCCGGAAGGGAGAGGTCTTTTGGTTGAGTGATATTTTTAATTTATGAAAAGGTGAGAAATTTGGAGAGGGAGAAGGAAAATAGAGGAAGTAGTTTTGGCTGCATCTGTTTTGCATCTGTTTGCTTACAGTTTACTTGAGGATTCTCACAGGGGCACGTGTTGCTGGGAATTTTGGGCTCGGGGGCCAGGAAATCGTAAGGAATTCTGGGGCTAGGGAGTCGGATAGGATGTTCCTAGCTAGCTGGGAGGTTAATCAGTTTGGGCAGGATTCATCAACTCCAGTCCAACTTTTCATCGACTTCAGTCCAACTTCAATTCAACATCATGTTGAGCTTCAGCTTAGCATCTGATTGAGGTAAATACATTTCATTATCATTATGTTCATTATTATACTGCTGTTGCTATTCATCATTATATTGTTGTTGTTGTTCAACTTTATACTATTAAAACTGTCAATTCTTATGCTGGTAAATAAATAAGTAAATAAGATAGAGTTCTGTAATTATATTTATGTTTTATGAGGCTCTGTATGCACATGCCTTACAGAAACTATATACATTGCTTTACTTCATAGGTTCAAAACTTACAACATTGAAAACAATAAATATTCTTGTTCTCCTTTCTATATTACACTGAATGTGCACAATCATTTACTTCACAATTGCATGTTAGAATTAGGAGCTTCACATAATTTAATGCCATGGAAAAATTGGGTCTTGAAATTACCAGACATTATCAATATTTATACTCGTTTGATTCTAGAAACTTTAAGTGTATGGGTATGATTAAAGATTTAGTTGTAAATCTTGCTTAGGTTCCTGTGAAAGGTATTCTTATGGATGTGGTTGTTTTTGATGTTCCTTCCAAGTATGACATGGTTCTATCCAGATATTGGGGTGCCAAGCTAGGAGGATTGGTTTAGTTAGACATGAAATATGCTACAATTACAATTTTTGGTGGACAATTTACTCGATTGTACATAGAAACTAGACTGGCTTATATTGTAAGTGATGCAAGACCATCGCCAACAACAAGTGAGCGTGGAGGCGGAAGGCAGCTGGGATGAATGCTATCACATTTTGGCACATGTCAAAAATGTTTTGAAATTTTTTTGAAAGTTTAAATGCACAAACATTAATGAAATAGTTAAGAAGGCGTACTTCCATATTGTAAACAGATATTGAGCGATCCACTCTCATCTGTAGGATGTAGAGGCATTTATGCCCAGTTAATGAAAGTAGGTAGATTTACAAATTCTAGATTAGACAGTTTTAGGAGCTGGAGGGAAAATGACTATAGACACCCTCATCTTTGTATCATTATATCAATCAGAGATGGTAGGATTAAGCACATTAGCATAGAGGAGAAGCAGGGAGTGGTAGAGAAGAACCCATGTACAGAAGTTCTGAATTAATATATGAAGCTTTGATTCAGACTCATGGTGTTATGATGTTTTCTGTTTCTACATGCTGAATAGTTGATTTTGTGGTTGTATTCTCTCTGTTTTACATTTACTATTGTGTTTATGGTGAATGTACGATTCCTTGATAAGTGTTTGAAGTCTTAGAGAGTGAGAGAATGAGTTTCAATTGTTTCTCTTCCTGAGTAAGAGGTCCTGCAAGGAGTGTAGTGAAACGTCTGCAAGGAGTGAATTGACAGGTGTTCAAGAGTTTATCTTTGAAAGCTCAGGAGGGATACCGTTGTTCTCAATTCCATAGAAGTGTAGGCAAAGCAAAGAAGCCGTGCAAGGTGTCTGCAGGTTGGACGAGATCTTAGAACTTATTAACTAAGATTGAGAAATTGAAGGACTGTTGTTGCAGAGAGAGTGCATAGAGTTGGGAATTCAAATACTCAGAAGTATTTGACAGATTGCCGCAAGGAGTGCGTGTAGAAGTCTTCTGAAGACTCGAAGTCGCAAGGAAGCTCAGGAGTAGTAGTGTTTTTGAAAACATTCGAAGAAAGTTCAAGAAGGTGGATCCCTTTGAAGTATTCAAGGGGAGAAATTGGACGGTCGAAATTCTCCGAGGAGAACTCCCGAAACAACGAGGATCGTAGGATCTACAAAAACTGCAAGGCGGATAAGGACCGAGGAAACCATCCCTTTGGTATCCAGAATCAATGTGGGTTATTGGTTTTGACCTTTTGGGGCCATCAGATCATTTCGGGAATTTCGGGTTCAGGAGTCCGAAGTGTAAGCCAAAATCCTTGGTTGATCAAATTCCTGAAACGCGAAAGGAGTTTTCGTGTGTGAAGGCAGAGAATGACAAGTTTAGATTTTTTGGAACTTCAGAGTTTGGGGTTTCGGAAGTCTTGAGGATGAGTGAACGGGACTCAACAGGGAGGAAAGTCTGAAATCAGAAGTTGCGATAGGATATTGTCGACAATTCGGGAATTGGGTTTTCGACATTCCTGTTGACAAGGGGCAGAACACTCTACCCTATAAGTACCGAAATCGTGAAACATGAAGGAAATTGAGGAAGTGCATTCTGACATTTTGGCAAATCGAGGTTCGGGTTCCGGAAGGTATAGGAGATAGAGAGTTCGAGAACAAGTCTTACAAACTCCCGGTACGTGAAATTGCGCTAACCGTTGGATCAAGGGGGAGAACCACAACCATTGATCTCTTTGGAGGTGGAACATTAGTACTTCGGCAATTCGGGTTTCAAGACTCTGAGAGTCGAGAGGTAGAGTTTCACATCATCACAATTCCCAAAATCGCGAAGAGCGAAAAGCCGAAATCTGTGGTAAGAAGGGTCCAACATTTAGTTATTCGGGTTTCAGAGGTTGAAGAGGCTAGGGGCTCGACCACGGGATTTCTAAAATCGCAAAATCCAGTATCCCAAAAAGAAAAAGGGGAAAAGTCCCAATGTCAGTCGGGGTTTGATCATGGAGTTCATGCCGGTGAATGATCACGCGGGCATAACTCAGGAGGGCCTGTGAATTATACTCAGAGAGGGTGAGTAAATAGTTTCCTGAGAGGAATTAAAAGAGTCAGTCAAACTCTAAGGGGATGAAGTTGAAAGATCCTAGGCGGACTCCGATCTGAGGGTTTGGGGTCTGCGTCAGTAAGTGACCCTCAAAAATCTAATAACTATCCAGTCTATTTTGTCGATCAAGATTTAGGAAATTATATATTATCCATAGACGACTCTATATATTACCCTAAAATATTGTATATTACCCTAAAATATAAATTGTTAGAGAAGGGATGTGGAAAATGTTCTTCGATGGTGCTTCATCTTGCGAAGGAGCAGGAGCTAGAGTTTTATTTGTGGCACTAAGTGATGATTATTTTATTCCTTTCTCTTATAGATTACAATGGGATGTTGATTATACCAATAATGTCTGTGAATATGAAGCTTTAGTTTTAGGATTAGAAGAAGCACGGAAATTAAAAATCGAACATTTGATAGTTTATGGAGATGCTGAGCTCATTGTAAAACAAATAAAACAACAATATAAAGCTAAGCATATGACATTGATATCGTATAGAAATTGTGCCCGTGATCTAATAGATAATTTCTTCTCATCTTTTAATATTCACTCTATTCCTAGAATGAAAAATCAACAAGCTGATTCTTTAGCCAATGCTGCTGCGACTTTTGTACCACCTACTGTTTTGAAGATGAAATATTATATTGAGATGAGTCATAGACCTTTGATTCCAAAAAATGTTCAACATTGGAAAGTGTTTTAAGATTATGAAAAAATCAAGAAGTTTCTGGAAATGGTAGATGAGTTTTCTGAGACCCACATTGATCAAGAAAATCAAAATGATCTGGCCTAGATTTTGCAGGAAGGAGAGAACCCAAAAAATTTCCAAGATAAAATTACAAATCACCTCATGCTCTTACTTAAAAAAATCAAATTGCCAGAGGTTTGATCCCTCGAGAAAGGTTGTTTGACCAGGATGATATACCTTTAAAGTCTACATTGTGACCTCAACCTGAAGAAGTTGAAGATTGTAATGTAGGAACTAATGAAAATCCCAAACGGTCAAAATATCAAAATATCTTTCGGCACAAATAAAGAGTAAATACACTAAGTTACTTAAAAAATATAAATATGTTTTTGCATGGTCTTATGATGAATTAAAAACCTATGATACTTCTATAATTGAGCACAAAATTCCCTTAAAGCATGGTATTAATCCTTTCAAGCAAAATCTTGGACAGATAAACCCAATTCTTCTGCCAGTAATAGAAAAAGAGGTTAAAAAATTCCTTGATGCAAAAATCATTTTTCCCCTCGGATACTCTAAATGGGTGGCCAATTTGGTCCCTGTTAGGAAGAAAAATAGTAAGATAAGACTCTGTGTTGATTTTAGGAACTTAAATCGGTCTTCTATTAAAGATAACTACCCGCTCCAAAAAATGGACCATGTTTTAGAGAAGGTAGTAGGGGCTAGCATAATTTATATGATTGATGGTTTCTCAAGATATAATCACATTGTTGTTCATGAAGATGATAGAGAAAATAATTCATTTACTACTCCATGGGGAAATCTTATGTATGATAAAATGCCTTTCGATTTAATGAATGCAGGAGCAACTTTCTAGAGAGCAATGGATATTGCATTCGTCGGTGAGAGAGATAAGTTTGTTATTATTTATCTAGATGATTTGAAAATTTTTTCCAATTCTGATGCAGAACATTTGGTTCACCTCAGACAAACTTTTGAAAAGTGCATAAAGTTTGGTTTGTCCCTAAATCCAAAAAAGTCACACTTTTCCATGTAGGAAGCTAAACTTTTGGGACATATAGTTTCAAAGGATGGAATTTAGGTTGATCCTAAATGAGTTGAGGCTATTGACCTTATTAATATTCCTAGAAATTAAAAAGAGATTCACTCTTTTTTGGGAAAGGTCAATTTTTTGAGGAGATTTATTCCTAACATTGCTAAAATAGTCAAATAGATTACATATATGCTAAAAAATGACAACGAAGTAAAATGGACTGCAGAAGACAAATCATCTTTCGAGCGTGTTAAGAAAGCCATAGGAGAAGCACCAATATTGGTAAGTCCTAAATATACAAAAGAATTATTAATATTCTCCTTTGATTATAAACATACTGTTGCAACAGTGCTCCTTCAAAAGAACGAAGAAATATTGGAACAACCAATAACCTTTTTCAGCAAAATCCTCAAAGATGTAGAGCTAAGATATGCCATTCTCTAAAAATAAGCTTATGCGACGGTGAAGGCTCTCAAGGCTTTTTGAACATATGTCTTGCACTCCAAAATAATTTCTTATGTGGCAACAAATGAAATTAAAGATATCTTGGTTCATCCAGACAGTGATGGAAGAAAAGGAAGATGGTTGGATAAAATTCAAGAGTTTTATTTAGAGGTGAAACCCACCAAACTAGTGAAAGGTCAAGGTATGGAAAGGTTGTTAGCCAAATCAAATTTCAGAGAACTTGGAATAAATAACTTATAATCACATGATTCTCTTCTCGATATAGAGGAAATTGACGATCAAACACCTATAATTCAGATTGAAGAAAAGTTTTCTTCCTTTTCCTGGTACAGTGATATTGTTACCTACCTCCTTACTCTTCAATGCACAAATGACATGACTCCTTCTAAAGAAAGAACTTTAAATCTACATTCAATTAAGTATTGCATTATTGATGGAAATCTATACTGGAAAGACCCTCTGGGTTTCCTAATAGAATCTGAAATAGAAGGTGTCATTGATGAATTTCATGAAGGAGTATGCAAAGGAAATCATGCCCGGAGAGCAACAAATTACAAAATTTTAAGGGCAGGATATTATTGGCCAAAATTATTTATTGATGTAAATGCAAGGGTTAGAGCTTGCAATTCATGCCAATTGTTTGCTGGTAAGCAAAATCTTCCTGCATTACCTTTAATTCCAGTAAAAGTTGAAGCTCCTTTTCAACAATGGGGCTTAGACTTCATTGGAGAAATTCATTCACAATCGAGTGCTCAACATAGATGGATTCTAACCACTATTGATTATTTTACGAAATGGTTTGAAGCCATTCCAACTCAGAATGCTACAGATTCAGTAGTGATAAAAGTTTTGGAAGAAAACATCCTAGCAAGATTTGGTTGTCCTAGGAAAATAGTTACTGATAATTCTTAGGCTTTTAAATCTGTGGCAATGATCAATTTCTGTTAGAAATACAATATTATTTTAGGTCATTATACAACTTATTATCCTCATGGAAATGTGTTGGATGAATAATCTAACAAGAGTTTGATGACTATAATCAAGAAAGTTTTGATAGAAAATAAAAAAACTTGGCATACACTTAAAATACGCCTTATGGGAAAACCAAATTGGCACCAAGAAATCTATAGGTATGTCTCCTTTACAATTAGTTTGTGGTACCGATGTTATTCTTCCTATTAATATTTCTCTTCCTGTAATGAAACTTTGGAAGGATGCAAATGATGTTATGAGAAGAATAAATCAAATCATCGAAGTTCAACAAAACAATGTAGAAGTGGATGATAAGCTCCAAAAATACTAGGATAATATGAAAGCCCTTTTTGATAAAAAATCTAAAGACGTGGAACTTCTTCCTGATGATTTAGTTTTAAAATGGGAAGCTAGAAAGGAACATGCAGGGAAACATGGAAAATTCGATCATCTCTGGTTCAAACCTTTTAAAATTGCAGTTGTTGAGGGAAAAAAACCCATTCTTGCAGGAAAATCTTAATGGAGAGATTCTCAAGGCCCCTATCAACGGGAATTATTTAAAACATTTCATGCAGTAGTTACATTTTAGATTTCCATTGTATATATCGGATTGGATTGACTTTGGCAATTTTAATTTTCAATTTTTCTTTTCTTTTTATTATCTGAGTCATTTGATCATTTGTTGTAAATATTTTCAATAAATTTATGATTGCTTGACATCCTTAAAAGGAAAAATAAAAAACATATTTATCATATATCATCTCTATTTTACAGGATTATCTAATATTTTATATTTCATTCCTTTTGCAGAATAGATATTGTTGAACAAGAGATGAGGCTGAATAAAAACTTGACACTCATCTTTCAAGCATTTGATTTCTCTAAAAATAGGTGATAAATAAATAATTTGCCTTACTGAAATTTCAAAAAAGAAAATAAGGTATGAGTCCCTACTCTTCTTATAGTTCAAATAAAATTTAAAAATTCTTTCGAAATGAATGTGAAGGGAGTTTTTCTCATGATAATATTATCACCTGACCAAAAAATCAGAAATGTATAAAATTATAATTTGAAGTGTCATGTCGGTAAATTCTAAAGCCATCTCTGAAATAAAACTAAAATAATAGTAAATAAGCTCGAAGGAAGTCTAAACTAAATACAAAAAATTGTGTGGGATTAGGATAATTTTAATTTAGATCCTTCAAATCTATGATTGGGCCAATTTTTACCTATCCCCAAGTTCTTATCCACTTCATTTTTTCTTTTTCCTTTCTTATTTTCTTTTAGTCTTCATAGAAATAAAGAAACTTACCTTGACTCTGAAAACTTAAAAAACATATTTTCAAAACAAGATTAGGTGAAAATCTTTATGTTCCTTTGATTTTAATTGAAAAAGTATGTCTAGGCTAATCCTGATAGTTTTAGCTCTGCTATCAGACTTTAAGCTGACTGATTCGCTCAAGGATGATCCTTGGAAATATTAAAATTCTTATAAATTTTTTTCCTATAGGAAAAGGTGTATTGAAAAATGGAAGAAAATTAGTTTCAGAGTATTCTTAAAATTGTTGACAGACCTTCTTTTTAGTCTGAATATTTTAAACATATATCATCCCTCGTATGTTACATAGAAATTGATTGAGCCCACTTCAAAATATTAAAATATAAGACAGATGGTGAAAGGAAATTCATAATTTGATTGGCTCCATCTTGTCCAAAAGAGATGATGAAAGAAAATTCGTATATCGATTGCCCTCATCTCAGCAATATGCAAAAGTGTTAATTAAAGTGGTGAAAGGAAATTCAATGGGAGAAGTAGATAAATTCACCGGGGTAATGAATAGGACCGCTGGAAGTGAAGGAATATCTATGATATATGTAAGGCTGTCATACATATCTATATATCATACTCTGTTATCTAGTTCTCTTTCCAGTGATATTTACATCCTGAACCAACTAGGGATTCCCTAAATAAATATGTTACATCTGCTTAACCTTGAAGCGAACAAAGTCGGTTGAAGCTGATATTTTAGTTAAAATTATTTTGATTATCTTAAACAATTCTGAAATCAGTTTTAGGAAAATAAAATTTTAAATAGCCTAACTTGAGATTTATCACTAAGTATGTTTTGAAGGTTTTTGAGATTTGGTTAGGTTCATTTTTTCTATGTATGATTAATTCTTAATTAAAACTAGAAAATGTTTTTCAAAAAGAAATAATGACTCAATTTACCCAATAAAGGCACTTGGTCTAATGTTCTTTCGTGCCTCATAGGGAGCCACAATCCTCAGATGGATCCTATGTTAGAACACGTATAATTTTGAACTTTTGAACTTTAGATTTTGCCTCTTAGAAATAAAATTTTTACCCAAAAAGAAAAAAACTTAGAGAATTTCCTTTTAATTTTAAAATAGATCCATTGGTTGTTATTTATCAATAAGGTGCTTACAATATCTATCGTTGATGAGTTACTCTAATTTGATCGAACGATCATAATGATCTACGAAGTTTAGAAGCTTCTTGAGTTTTAAAAGAAAGTCTTTAATGGTCGCTTCGGAGCTTCGCGCTTCGGGTATTCCAACAAATCTAAAAAACACAAAAATCTGAAACTCCAAAGTCCCAAAGATAGTCACTCATGATAATTCCTAAAGGACTTATGGACTTGTCATGGGATACGTGTCTTTTAAATATTTTCTTGGGTTGACACATGGCACTTAGTTTTGACATTTACATCGGATGGTTCACATGTTTTCAAGTGACATGTGGCACCTCTCTTTTCTTAACACGTCATCAAGAATGATGTCATCCTTCCACGTCACTCCAAGAGATTTCCCTTCGGGATTTTGAACAAAGATTGAGTTCACAAACCATCGAAGTATCAAATCACCAAAGTAATGAATATTACAAAAAGTAAAAAGTGTTTTAAAAAATTAATAAAACATTTAATAACTTAGGATAATCATGATTAAGTATTAATTAATCACTCCACGGTTTCGAACTTCAGGATATTTCCATCCTGTCACATCCAAAACTTCTGAAATCCGAACCGTCAAAGTATTAATGACATTTATGATTGACTAAGGTTAATGATTTCAATAAAGATTGTGAATCACCAGGTAATAAATTCCATTAAGTTTCTAATAAATTCTTCGTCAATAGATATATATGAAGACTGATAGACTTTATGAATAAAACACTTCGAATTTCAAATTTATTTTACCATTTTTTATTATCAATTTTTCATTCATTGAAAATCTTACAGACTTCTCTTGTTACAGGCATGCTAGTTTTATTTTCTTGAGGATTATGGCGCCATGAAAATATGCAAAGAAGATTGATGCATCAGGTGATGATTACAATCCAAATGAATATGTTCTATCAGACACAAATATGTGAGTTATGCACGCCATTAAGTCTTGGAATCATGTTTTTTATATCTTAGAGCATGCGATTATTAATTGTCCAGATGACTCTTTCGAGGAAGATGACAAGTCCTTTTCAGCCAAGATTAGATTGGTATCACAGTCAGAACTGCATAATATTGTTGCATGACCTAGAATTATACCCTACAATGATATGATAGATTGGTCTTTCTAACATGTCGACATTCAAACTAGAAGCGCCATCGGCCACCAACAGACCACTGTTGGCTCTTTTTGACCAGAGAATCTACAAGTAATGTATAATATTTCCCCTACGCCCAAATATACTTACAATGAAACATTTCTTCTATATTTCGAGAGAAAATAATTTACTCAATATTGTAGAAATGGTCATGATATAATCAAGACCTAGTGGGGAAATCCAGAAAATTTCAGAGCCGACACTCATGGTATGTATTCCACGACATCCTTAGACACTCATATGTTATATATAACGATGATGATCGGTCGTTTGTTTGTGAAAAATAACCCTACACATTTCTCAGTTGAGTGGGTAGCCATAATGAATGAAGTAGCCGAGGGTTATACCTTCAATTGGGCTAAAATGCTATCTGATAATTTTGTCAAGGAAATTGATGAGTATCAAACATCAAAATCAAAAGGGAAACCTACTTCTTTTTACATGTCAACATATATTATGGATGCCATTTGTTTCATGACCCCATTCCCCTTGATGAATTGGAGTTGGACCCTGACCAACTCTAAGCTAATAAATTTCTACCACTCCAAATTATGGGAGGAAAATGCCAAAGATTTCTTTTATGAAATCTATCACTGCATAGTGGTACCTATTCACATAGATATCTATGGCCACCCGCTGCCCATAATTTTATAAAATATTATGGGGAACTTAGGAAAACTTGCGGACTCGTTCATTGAGGATAATTTATCCCACATTAGAGTATTTGCTTGTTTTGTTCCTCCTCATTCCCTTCAATATTTTTTACCTGATAGGATGGTATGGAGAGAAGTGGCATACCAAACAATACCAGGAGGTATCAACAAGGAATTGAAAGAATATCGAAAAAAGGTTTGGCCAACTTTTCCCATTCATGTTGGTATGTTCACATTATTATATTTTGGTATTTCTAAAGTCGAAGCTGTGGCCCTAGAAGATTTCAAATTAGTTGACATCGAATTCAAGAAACATGATCAACATAATATAGTGGAAAATCATTTGGCTCAATTTAACATGAAGTGATACATCCATGATGATTCTCCTTATGATGAGATGTTCCAGGGAGTTAGATCATATGAAGAAGTTCAAAGAAGATTATATAATTTACCTCCTGACCAACATGCTGGTTTCCTCAACTTTCAAAATCATAGACAAAAAAATTTTTCGAAGATATTGCAAGGAGAATCAAAACCCATGACTTCTTAATAGGAAGCTAAACTCACAAGATCTGAGCCAAGTTTCTCCACTAAGAACAAAGTTGAATAAGTCCCAAAAAGTCCAGAAAAGTTATTTCAAGAAATAAAAACATCACTGTCAGCACTGAATAATCCACAAGTATTAGCTCAGTTTGAAGATTTCATGAATCAGGGACAAGTTGTTCCTCATTCAATGCCATATACTCTTGCTAACACCCCATATACAACAGGTCAGGAACATTCCACAACAACCATGTCTCCTATCACATCATTAACCCCTTTACAGATCAGTTTGGAAATCCGAATTCGGACCTCATTCATGTTGGTGATCTTACTCCTATCTTACCTGAAGAGATGCCTCCCTTAAGTTTATTTTTCAACAATAAACGAAAGGCTATTGTAAAAAGAGAATCTCACCAAAAGGATGGAGTAGTGACCAAAATGCAAAGATTGGTGTATGATGGGAAAGACCAAGAAGATCCTAAGTTTGCAAAGGAAGTTGCAGATTCACTAGGGGAGTTTTTCACTTCCAATTAATGGTCAATGGACAATTTAAACAAACAATTACAACATAAATGTCTCTTGGTAGAGAAATTGCAAAATGAGATACATAGTACAGAACAGACTGTTAGAAGCAGGATGAATCAAGACATTGAACAAATCAGGGCTAGTTATCAACATCAAATGAAGCAGTTACATGATAACCTTGAGTTTCTCTACCAGATTTCATAGACCAACAAAGGTTTGATCACTCAAAGGGACAATTTGATTGAATAGTTGTAGGACAAATTGGCCCTAATAAAGAACACACCAATAGATATTACTTCCTTCAAAACACAAGCATCAGAAATCAATGAGAAGCTGGAAGTTGTCCACCATGAGCTTTATCACAAATTTAGATGCTATTCAGAAATGCTATCAGACAATAAACCTTTCTTTGAAAAGTATTTATGTCAAGGAAAAATATGCCTGTGCAGCTAGGTCTAAGTTTCAAGAATTTATCATATGAAAGCAAAAATATAATATCTCTGGTCTTACCGCTTTCTCACATTCTAAACAAGTAAAAGGAGAAATGGCCTTGAAATCCTGGGAAACAAATATGGAAGAAGGAAATAAAATTACCAGAGATGCAAAAGAGGCTTGTTTGGAGGCATTGTCTTCCGTAAATAAAAAACTAGTTGAATTTGAAGGAAATAGTATCTCTGAGTCATTGGGACATATTGAAATAGAAATGAACCAACAAAGCTAAAAAAAGAACAAGGAAAATATTCAGTCGACCATCCAATAAATAAACCATATTTATTTACTCAAAATCAATGAATTGTTGGTAAATCCAAGTTTACAGTATCAAATCACAGTCCAAGAAGTGAACAAGATCTAGGAGAATCTTCCACGAGTACAAAATAAAATGTTCTCCTTTGAATTGAATGAAAGGATTGAGTCTTCGAAATTCGTGGTAGCATTGATTGACATGTGCACCCAATTCAATGAACAGAGAAAAGAGAGTGTAGCTGTGAGAAAATGAAAGAACATGCACAACGTCCACTTCCTCCACCCACTCTACCTTTCACCCTCCAGCCTGTCACACCCTCCATGCTCCCAATACAATATACCTCACCACCTACACTTCCCCTCTCTCTACATGTCACTTAGCCCGTCTATCACTACCACCTACATTCTTTCATCCACTCATCCCACCTAGTTATTGGAAAATTTTCACGACATCATCCTATTCGTGAACTGTTACTCTTCCCCATAACTGTTATCCATCCCTCAACAAGCCAACACTAAGCTACCTGTCCAATTACCACCCCCATATCTTCAACTACAATTCTTTATCCCAGTAAACACATTCAAAGGGATAGATGGCAACATAATTAGATGGAAAAGACAGTAAGCCAATGATTGTGATGGTCTTAATAGACATGTGTACCCAGATCAAAGAACAAAGGAAAACAAGTGCATCTGTGAACAAATGAAGGGACATGATTAGGCACCAACACATCAAATCAAAACTTAACAATACCTGCATGTTGTTATTTCGTTCAAATTGTATTCTATTTTTAGGTAGATATTGTGTGATTGAGACAATTTTTGTATAAATAGATAGATTTTAGATCTATTCGAGGTTTCTTCTTGCCAAATGTAAAAGAGAAATGTTTTTTGAATATCAATACAAGTGTAGACAGAGATTCTGAGTTTCATCCAATTTGAGTTATGTGTTTCCTCTGTGTTTATATTTCTCTGAATTTTTTTTCTATAGTTCTTGAAGAGTGAATGATTACAATTTAGTACTACATCTACTGTGATCATAATATATTAGAAGTTCATTCAGGGTGAAATCACGAAGGTGGGTTACACTTTCGTGACAATCGGGTCTCCAAATTTTTGAAAAACATATTTTCGGCCGAACTAAATAAATTTTTCGGCCGAAAGATATTATTTTCGGCCGAACTATTGTTCGGCCGAAAACATAAACGTCAAATCGAACGGAGCCATGAATGGGCCCTCGATTTGCGTGTAGAAATTTGGTCGGCCGGATATTTTTTTTCCGGCAATAGTTGTTCGGCCGAACTATTTTTCGGCCGAACTATTTTTCGGCCGAAAGATTGTTCGGCCGAACAATAGTTCGGCCGAAAGATGTTTTATATAATTGCCACAGATCGAAGTGTGACGGTTAGAAACTTTTTTGGTTGAGAGGCTCTATGTCTGTGTCGCCGAGGTCGAGAGCTCTGTAGTCGAGGTCGTGGTAGCAGTTGTCACGGGAGGTCTGTGTAGCCGAGGTCATGGTCGCGGAGGTCTGTGTAGCCGAGGTCGTGGTCGCGGTCGAGGGAGCAGTTTCGAGCGGTCACTGAGGTCGCGGGAGAAATTTCGAGCGGTCACCGAGGTCACAGAGGTATTTTACAGTTTGGTTTGCGTTATAGTTTGTTACAGTTGTGTGTAGTTGCGTATAGTTTGGTTGCGTTACAGTTTGGTTTGCGTTACAGTATGTTCTATTGTGTTTGCGTTATAGTTTGTTACAGTTGTGTGTAGTTGCGTATAGTTTTATTGCGTTATAGTTGCATATAGTTTTATTGCGTTTGCGGTATAGTTTGTTATAGTATGCGTTATAGTTTGTTATAGTTTTATTGCGTTATAGTTTGTTATAGTTTTATTTCGTTTGCGTTTGCGTTTGCTTTATAGTTTTATTGTGTATAGTTGCGAATAGTTTTATTGCGATATAGTTGCGTATCGATTTATTGAGTTATAGTTACAGTATGTTACAATATGTTACAGTATAGTTTTATTGCATTATACTATGTTACAGTATGTTACATATAGTTTTATTGCGTTATAGTTGCGTACAGTTGCGTATAGTTGCGTACAGTTTTATTGCGTTGTGTACAGTTGCGTATAGTTGCGTACAGTTTTATTGCGTTTGTATATTATACAGTATGTTATATTGCGTTATATTGCGTTTGCATTTGTATATTATAGAGTATGTTATATTGCGTTTGCAGTTGCTTTCAGTTACAGTATGTTACAGTATAGTTACAGAATGGTCACTCTTTTATATTATTTCGATTATGTCACTCTGTTATATATTAGTTCGATTATGTCACTGTGTTATATTATTTTGATTATGTCACTCTGTTATATTAGTTCGATTATGTCACTCTGTTATATTATTTCGATTATGTCACTGTTATATATTAGTTTGATTATGTCAATCTGTTTTTTTATTTCGATTATGTCAGTATGTCACTCTGTTACAGTACTGCGTTTGTACGTTACAGTATGTCACTCTATTATATAACAGTATGTCACTCTGTTATTTGTCACTATGTTACAGTATGTCACTCTGTTACAATACTGCGTTTGTATGTTACAGTATGTCACTATGTTACATTGCGTTTGTATGTTACAGTATGTTACATTGTGTTTGTAACACTATGTTACATTGCGTTTGTTACACTATGTTACATTGTGTTTGTATGTTACAGTATGTCACTATGTTCGATTATGTCACTGTTATATTATTTCGATTATGCCACTCTGTTATATATTAGTTCGATTATGTCACTCTATTATGTTATTTCGATTATGTCAGTATGTCACTCTGTTACAGTACTGCATTTGTATGTTACAGTATGTCACTCTGTTATATGTCACTATGTTACAGTACTGCGTTTGTATGTTACAGTATGTCACTCTGTTATATTGCGTTTGTATATTATACAGTATGTTATATTGCGTTATATTGTGTTTGCGTTTGTATATTATTGAGTATGTTATATTGCGTTTGCAGTTGCTTTCAGTTACAGTATAGTTACAGTATGTCACTCAGTATAGTTACAGTATGTCACTCTGTTATATTATTTTGATTATGTCACTCTGTTATATATTAGTTCGATTATGTCACTCTGTTATATTATTTCGATTATGTCACTCTGTTATATTATTTCGATTATGTCACTCTGTTATATTATTTCTGTTATATTATTTCGATTATACTCCACTCTGATCACTCTGTTATATTATTATGGTTAGTTAAAATAATTTGAGATTCTACAGATCTAAAATTCACTTCAAAACTAATAGAGACAGATAAAGTTTTTCATCAATAGAAAAAAAATTAATATCGAAGGTTGAATAACTGTAACCTCCAATCCAAAATTAATGATTGTACTTAGGAAGAGAAAAGGAGTGACAAGCATAAGAGTCAAATTTTGAACACACATTTAGATGTTAGTTCGATTAAACTCCACATGGAAAAAAACACATTGCAGTAACAATTTAAAAAAAAAAAGTACAACTAGCCCCTAGGATTAGGGACACCTGCACTTTGGCAGATGAGGATTGCAGTGCAGCTGATCGGGCCATTTAAAGGTCAATTTTAAACCTGTGAACAAACCAGTTATAAAAATGTTAGGTATATGACTTATAATCAGTGCACATTTCTGTATATAAACTAAGTTTAGATTTCAAACTAAAACAAATTCTGTACTTACCTTTAGCAAATAAAGATGTACCTGATGTATGGATGCATATTCTTTTAATATGCTCAGAATTTTTTGTTTAAAGATCATGGATCAAAACTCCAAGGGTTTGATCTCGACCATGATCTTAAGTGGACTGTTTTCCAAGGAGGACTCAAGGATAATCAGCAAGAGTAGTGCTGATACAAAAACACAAAAACAACTCCACACAAAACTGTCCAATCTGAACTGTGTTTAAAGTGTCCAATCTGAACTGTGTTTAAAATGTCCAATTTGAACTGTGTTTAAAGTGTTATTATTTTTTATATTTCTGTGTTTAAAGTTGTTTCTGGTTTAGCTAATAAGAAAGTTTTTATAAAGTTAGTATTTTTCTTATAAAGTTTTTATAAAGTTAGTTTTTTTTAGAAAGATGCTTGAAAAAGATGCTTATATGCTTATTGTTTTCTTATGCTTATGCCAAATGCTTATTGTTTAATAATTAATGCTTAATGATAAATGCTTAATGCTTCATGAAAAAGATGCTTAGTGCTTATTGTTTTCTTATGAAAAATATGCTTTTATGCTTATTGTTTTCTTATGCTTATATGCTTATGCTCATGGTAGCTTATGTTTAGTGAACATGATCTTTCGAT
>CBVK0100603456.1:0-16795 GCA_900067695.1 Picea abies | reverse complement strand
ATCAAGGTCGCTCGGAACGACAATTTGTAGAAGGAGATCAGGTGTTTCTGTGGCTGCAACCATATAAGCAAACTTCCCTCAAGGCCGATCAGTGTCAAAAGCTAGCACCAAAGTTTTATGGCCCTTACACAGTTCTAAAGCGTGTGGGACAAGTTGCATATCAGTTAGCTCTACCCAGTCAGTCGAAGCTACATCCTATTTTTCATGTCTCCTGCTTGAAGAAGGTGATTGGAACCAGGTGCCAACTTCAAACCAACCTTCCAGAATTAGCAGAAGAAGGATCCATTTGGCTACAAACAGAAGCAGTTTTGGACCAGAGGGAGCGTCGCCTGCGTCAGCGAACCATCAAGGAAGTGCTCGTACAGTGGAAATATATGACTCCAGCGGATGCCACTTGGGAACCAGCTACCATTCTGCAGCAGTTTCCCCATCTCAAGCCTTGAGGACAAGGTTGTTTTTAAGGGGGCGGACATGTTAAGGTCCTAACCCGCACATAGGTAGATTAATGTATTCGGATGTAATAAAGGTCAATATTAATAAGACCTTTCAATAAAATAGAATAAGGCGGATGTAAGAAGACCTAATAGAAGCTTCTGCTTCTAGAAGGATCTTCCTCTAGATGCTTCTTTTTAGTATAAATAGGAGTCGAGGGTATGAGAACCCTAGCTTGGATATTATTGTAACAGAGTGCTGCTCGATTGGAGGTTGCCCCCTCGAAGAGGCCTGTGAACATTGTTATCTGAATCAAGTGCTATTTCTGTTCAAGTGCTATTTCTGTTGCTATTTCGTATATCATTTCTGTGTATTGTGAAGATTATGCTGGATATTTTACTGTTATTCTGTTATTTCTAGCATTTCATTCCTGTTCTGCATATTTTATATATCTGGTATCTTGTAGGTGATAGATGATGTCAGGCGAAGTCATACAACGAGTGAAACTAGTTGATCATCCCATCAAAGTATATCCCCCTGTGCTTAATTATGTAATACAACAAGGATACTTTAATCATGTAATGATCATGAGCATAAATAGACATATAATCAATCATGAAATGAAACTCATGAAGATGGGTGGGAGGGAGGACATCCTGTTGGAAAAAGAAATAGTAATCCTGGTGATCCCAAAAATTATGTTTGAAGTGATAGCCACAAACTTGATCAATCCATCTCTAAAGGGGGCTACTATATGTAGAAGAAGGCTCATTCTCATCCTCCTAAATATGATCGTTGCATCCTGACGGTGGAGAAGATATGAGAGGTCCCAAGAATACCTCATGATTTCCATGAGAGGAGGAAATGAGGTAAGGGACATGCTCAAGTCTAGGAAGAGAAAAGTGTTCCTTCTTTATCTTTGAATCCTTGTAGAAATCCTCAATATGAAAGTAATTCCTCTTTGTAGAGTGATCTTTTGATAGCTCTAAGGTGGACACATCCTATTATTCCTCAAAAATTGAGGACGAAAGTGGCTAAGGGTCCTCGAATAAATATGTAATCATGTCATCATTAGGCTCCCAAACATATGAATCATATATGCATGAAAAGTAGTCCTATGAAGATGACAACTCAAACCCCTTTTCTTGAGGGATACCCTCAATGTCATAAATGGGTTCTCTATCAAAAATGAGACAACCAAAATCCCACTTGTGTCTGCCATTCTATATGAAAGTGTCTATATGCTCATCAACCATATCGAAGGGCTCTTTCATAAGACCATCATTGTGACTAAAAATGACCATCTCTTCGTCTTTCTATGCAAGAGGATTAGAGGCATGGACGTCTTCAACAAGATCCTCAAATTCATCATTGAGGCTAGTTGCTTCTTAAATTTCATGAACAGGAGGAAAGCACGATTGGACAACCTCAACTACATCAGGTGGGAGAAATGATAATGATGCCTCAACATGTTGCGCTTCATCGTGATTTTTTTTTCTTTTCATGGGCATGCCCCTCCATCGCCTCTTCATCACACGAGGCTTGATTCTTAATGCAGAGTGCTTTATGTGCCTTTTTTCAAAAAGATCTGTCACATCCAAGGGATCCTCTAACACCTCTTCACTTCCAAAATCATGGAATAAAGTGTTATCAAGATCTTCAAAAGGATTACAAATAATCATGTTTTGTTTTTTATATGCGGGAGGAACAAAAGCCTGAATGTCTTCATCAAATGGAAGGGTAGATATGACCACTTCTTCTTCATCAAATGTCTTGTCTGGATCTTCATCAAAATATTCTTGGTAAATTTCATCATATATCTGTTCTTCAAGAACTTATTCATCTTCAAGGGTGGGAAATAACTCTCTTATGTGAATTATCATTTCCTTAGCAACCTTTTCCTTTTCCATTTGTAAAAATGCCATCTTTGATTCATAACAAGTTATAGATGAGGGTTCATCCCATGGTGCCATAATTCTGTTGACTTAAAATACACCTCAATGGAGTCATCAGGTGAGATCAAGTCTCACCAAAGGAGGGAAAGGGGGATAGAGGGAAAGGTGGGTTCTTGGAAAGTGGAGTCGCCAGACAAGATTCAAGCAAAACTTATCAAGGGTGGAAAAGGGATCATTCTTCAATGGAGTCACCAGACAAGCTAAGGGATAGAGGCTTTGGGAGGAAAGCTTGCCAAAGTGTCGTTAGGGCATTAAGAGGGTTTAAAATCCTCCCTAGAAATGACGCCAAAATGTTATCGCACAATTTGTAGGTTGGGAAAATCCTGAACCAACCACCAAGTGGCGACAACTAAGGGACACTATACCCAATGTCACCTCGATATAGGTCATGCGCTTCAAGGGTGACGAGGTCACTCTAGGGAGGTGATCTTGACGACCCTGGGGGGATTGAAACAGATGGAAGGGAAGGAAAATAATTATCCCCCCTAAAGGTCAATGATGGAAGAGAAAACTGGCTTTGATGACTCATCTCTGAGTGGTTTAAAGTTTCCAAGTCTTTGGGTACCTATTAAAGTTATTGTACCTTCCCGAGACACAAGAAAAGTCACACTTGCATATAGTATGTTAGGTGGAAAATCAAGTTAATCTTGATATCCCTAATTTTCAGTGATCAAACAATATTAACTATCATCCGTATAATGATAATAGAGGCTGCAATTAAATATGCTACAAGTTCAATTAAACATGCAATAGGTGAACCAACAATGACTAGTCTAGCTTGCACAAAATAGTATGAAACGTGAGCAATCAAACAAGGTTGTTATAAAAAAATTCTGCAGAGAATTTATCATCCTTAAGGATGTAACATATAATGCATCAAAACAACAGAATTACCCAATGAAACTTTCCCAAAAGTTGACCAAAAATTGCGCTATAACAAGTAGAACATGAGGGCAAAGTTTTAGCTTAAGTCTAGGGTTAGTTTGTGAGATATTAGGGTTAGAATAGTTAGGGTTTCTACAGCCTTATGGTTGTAGGATTATTTTGTTAACAAAAAAAACATTTAGTAAGATAGAGGGGACACCTCAATGAGGCAAGAGAGAATAGGGCTCAAAGAAAAAAAATCCAAGTGAGAGCTCTTGAACAGGGATGATTTTAAGGATGAAAATTGATTTTAAAATGTAGAAACCTTGGTGAAGCTTACTAATCCTTCATATGTCAAATATAAATGTTTGGCGATATTTTTATAAAAATATTCAAATTTCTAAGTATTTTATATAGTTTTTATAAAATTTTGGTGATTTTTAAGGTAAAATAATTTTATCCTATAGAATTTGGGCAAATCATTTTTAAAATAGCGAATCTTGTTTTTGGAAAAACCATGGAAAATTATCCCATGAGCGAAATTTAGCTCCTAAAATCATCCTTGCTCTTGAATACCTTGAATTTTCACGTTTACCAAGGCAACAATTTATTTCTCCAATGCAACAAGTGATGACTAGTGCCTTTAATGGTTGGGTTAATGGAGTCAAGAAAAGAATAATCTAGAGGCACTACCTTCCTTGGGGGTGTAAATCCTTGTACTACCCAAAGAAAGTATCCCTAGCTAGGGCTTAGAGTAAGAGCGTGTATGCACTTATACTTCTCTTAGTAAACCCTTGTTAAATCAACAATACTCAAGAAAAAAATATGATAGAGACTAAGGTGGGGGTTCATTCCCTTATAATTCCCACCTAGCTCTAGCAAAATAACCTTGACTTGAAACAAAAATGATAATACAAAGCATATTTTCTTACCAATTCAAGGAAATATGCCAAGATAAACCACCACAATAGAAAGAGAAAATCCTTCCAAGGCTAGTGCATTACTTCCACCAACCAATAACCAATGAATATAGACATACATAAGAGCACAAGAGAGAAATATCTAAAGATAGTGAAAATTTCAGTCCAAAGCCTCTTCAAATGGGAGAGGTATGTTTTAAAATGAGATCTTATGATCTCTATTTATACAAAATGTCATTCACATAGTTTGTCCAGACTAACAAGGGTAAAACATAAGATAAGGGGTCCACAACCCTTATCCTACCCCTTGTAACAAAATAATATCAAGCAATTTAGTTAGAATTCACTTTTACACAAAAGAAACCCTAACATAAGGTGGCGCCACCCCTTTAGGGGACGTTTTGGCACTTTGAAGAAGTCATTGGGGTAGCAGATGCATGGCTAGGACTCCAAATGAAACTTTTCATTCATCCAATTCTTCTCTAATGGTATTCAACCTTCGTTCCTTCAAAACGTGCCACATGTCATCAAGCAACACCTTCACCACCAAACCCTAGCCCTCTAGGTGACGTCAAGCTTCTAAAAGTGACATTTTTCCTCACATGGGAAAACAAATTGGCATGTAAGGGCTAGGTCATGTCATCCATAATGTCTTCTAGGCCTCCAAAGGTATGTCTCTATCATTCGACATGTGGGCCCTTAGAATCCAACCCGTGGGCTTCAAGCCCCATGGAAGCCCAAGCTAGGCTTGTTCTTCCAAAATTTTCCACCAACTAGGTCCTGCAAAGACAAATAAGCACACCCTCCAAGGATCTCAAGTCATGATACCATGATGAGTAGATCAAATCAATAAACGAGCCACCTAAGCATGTGCATCAAATATTACCCAGTCAAACAAGTAAGTGCTCAAAGACATTATGCAACTTTCCAAGATTGGATATGGGAGGGTTGACTAGGTGTCCGTTTGGGTAGATATTTCCCTAGGTCAAGGAGTGTTTCCCAAGTTATCCCTCTCTAAGACATATGAAGTAGATGAAGTGGTTGTGGATCAAGACTCACTGAGCATGGGGTTGATGACATACAAGGGGTTGCAGTATCCCATTCATGGGTTCCTTTGTAGAGGGTGTGTGGCACCTTCATTTGCAATGCACTTTTTCCAAGCCCATACTCTTTCCATTCTTTTTTTCTTTCATGTTTTAAAGAAAAATTTGAAGGCCATTGTCCTAGCATGGTGTCCAGATAGTGACATTTTCAATCACAAATACGTTGCGGAAATGAGAAGGATGGATGGTGATGAGACCCCCTTTCTCTTAGTTGTGTAACTAACAGCCACTACCTTGGCTTGGTTGCCAAATGATGTTAATGTGATACTGCTATATACCCATGATCATGATAGGTCGGCTCGTGATGAGACATCCTATCCTCCAACTAATCCCATAAGCATTCACTATCATTTATTCTTGTAGGTCCCCCTTTTCTTATAGAGAATTATTTCATTTCTTTTTTGAGGGATACTTGGGTGAAGCATCTAGAAGGTCTATATATAGGATTTTATCTTTTTAGACAACAACAATCCATCTGGGCATTCATCCCCTTCTTCCCATGGAATGAGGGACAACCCCTTCTTGGGTCAATACACCTTAAAATCCCAAGAGGCAAGGAAATCGGGGTTTTAGTGATGGAAAGTGGTAAGTATGGTTGGGAACGATACAATGAATCTTCAAGGGAGTTCCTAGTATCAAACCCATTCCCGAGGAATACCACTTACTAGGGAATAATGTCAACCATCAAATTGAAATAGGTAAAAAGTTATAATTTCCAAGCATATGTCATGAAATCTAAAGCAGTATAAGATACAACATACTCAAAATGCCTCAAATATTGAAATGACACTCACCATAATACCTAACTTGTAACTCATGGATCAAGGTCCAATTCCTTTCGGAAGCCAGCTGGTGTGGTGGATTCCATCCTGAAAATGTTGACCTCCTTGGTGGTGAGAAGGGTTTCCATTTGTGCAAGTGGACATTGTTGGTCATGTAGTCTCTTGACACTCCATATCTACAACCTAAGGGCCTCAAGACATGATCTCCTTAGATATCCCACAAAATGGGGATAACATCTAGCTCCTATTTGGGGACATGTGCTCGTCGTATAGTGCATGATAACCACAACATCTCCTAGTAGACCTATTCCTGCCAAAGCTCAGAAAAAAACATCATATCATCTAAGGTGGTGCTATCATCCCTTGTCCATATACTAAAGATACAAATGAAAACAAATCTAGAAAATAAAATTTTAGCATTTTTTCAAAAACTTACATACTAAGCATGAAATCAATATGCAATTAGAGAAAAAATGGAATATGGAATGCATATAAACTAATATAATAAATCAAGATGCAAATGCAAGAAATAAAAATGACTTATGTACTTACCTGGGGGCCTTGGGGCCCTGAAGATTAGGTGATAGATGGTGTCAGGTGAAGTTATACAACCAATGCAACCAGTTGATCATCCCATCAAAGTATCTCCCCCCATGCTTAATTATGTAATACAACAAGGATAAGTTAAGCATGTAATGATCATGAGAATAAATAGACATATAATCAATCATTAAATGAAACTCATGAAGATGGGTGGGAGGAAGGACATCCTGCCAGAAAAATAAATAGTAATCCTCATGATCCCGAATTTTTTTCTTGAAGTGATAGTCACAAACTCGATCAATCCATCTCTGAAGGGGGCTATTACATGTATATGAATGATCATTCTCATCCTCCTGAATATGATCGATGCTTCTTGATGACGGAGAAGATATGAGAGGTCCCAAGAAGACCTCATGATTTCCTTGAGAGGAGGAAATGAGGTAAGGGACACATTCAAGTCTAGGAAGAGAAAATTGTTTTTTCTTTATCTTTAAATCCCTATAGAAATCCTCAATATGTAAGTACTTCGTCTTTGTAGAGTGAGCATATGATTTCTCTGAGGTGGCCACATCCTGATATTCCTAAAAAATTGAGGTTGAAAGTGGCTGAGGGTCCTCGAATAAATCTATAATCATGTCATCATCAGGATCCCAAACATATGAATCATATATGCATGAAAAGTAGTCCTATGAAGATGAAAAATCAAACCCCTTTTCTTGAGGGCTACCCTCAATGTTGTAAATGGGGTCTCTATCAAAAATGAGATGACCAAAATCCCACTTACATCTGCCAGTCTGTATGAAAGTGTCTATATTCTCATCAATCATATCGAAGGGTTATTTCATAAGACCATCAATGTGACTAAAAATGACCATCTCTTTGTCTTTGTGTGCATGAGGAGTAGAGGCATGGATGTATTCAACAGGATCCTAAAATTCATCATTGAGTCTAGTTTCTTCTTGAACTTCATGAACAGAAGGAAAGCATGTCTGGACAACCTCAACTACATCAAGAAAGAGAAAATATAATTTCATGCCACTAGATTTCCATGATCATGACAGGTCGGATCATGATGAGACCTCCTATTATCGCACAATATGTACTTTCCCAAAGCCCAAGGTAAGTAATGGAGATTGGAGTAACAAACATGATATCCTATCACTGTCAACTTAATAAGAAATCCAAACTTTCTAGGGATAGGAAAGGTCTGCCCCAGGGGAGGAGTCCTTGGTAACATAAAAGGATGGAAAATTAGGGTTATGTTCAAGATATATTCTCCCCTCTCACCGGTTACCAAATTCACTAAATCCGTGTCCCAAAAATGAGGTTAACAAAGTGCTTGATGTACCTGCCCGAAACAAGAAAATATATCATGCATATACATTAATTCCAAGTACAAATATGATAATAACACCTCAAGAGACAATGGATAGTGATAATAAGTGCTAGCTGATATAAATTTGTAGCAGTTAATAAGTTTACAACAACAATTGATAAAATGTAACAGATGCAACAAATAATCCTCGGAATTTCTTGAAAAGACAATAAAAAGATAGCATTTACTAAGAAGAATGATAATCAAATGTCATAAGCAATTTCTGAAGTGCTTAGCTAGCATTAAAAGTCAATTTTGAAGAAAATTTGCTACAATTAGATGGTTGTAGCAATCATTTATAACAACAACAAATAGGTTAGTGATCTAGGCTAAACTAGGGTTAGAAATAGTTAGTAAAAGCTTATGAGAATAGTGTTTGAATGTTTATTCAAACCTTCAACAAGAGAGAGGCTAGAACTAGTTCCTTCTAGGGATTATGGAGTCAAGTGGATGACTTCTTCAAAGTCTACAATTCAATTTTGATAATGCACAAAAGTCTAAGAGGGAGAATGCATAGGAGAAGTAATAACTTAAGTCCCCCTATCCATTTACCTCAAGAAACAAGATACTAGGGTGCAGACAATTCTAGGCCCTAACACCTTGCTCTCCTTAGGCTTCTTATGGGATAAAAATTAGGCAAAGATAACTAGGTCAAAACCTTAAAGTGCTAGCAATTTAGGGCTCTAAGGTTTCACTAGTCACTGGATCAATTCAATGGAAAAGCTTGGAAATTAAAAAAGTAAGAAAGTAGCAATTTAAGTTCCTTACTTCAAGCATTAAGTATACCATGCAATTTCATAATCTTGTATGAGAAAATAAAACCATACATAAACCATTCAATAGATGACAAAAAATGAAGATTTTACTTACTTGCACCAAGAAGAATCATGAAAATACCATGCAAGATCACCATAAAAGCTTCCAAGATTGATCCAACTTGCAAAAATTAGCCTTATACAAGAGTATGCCTCACAATTTCAGCCAATAGCCCTTAATAGGGCACAAATTTCATATCTCTCCTCTTGTGTGAGGAGTTATTGTGTGTAAAATGAATGTACTTTATGCTTATTTATACAAAACTTTGACCCTTAACTAATTTTAGGTCAAAAGTAAGGCCGACCTGGCTAATTTACAAATAAAATCAATTTTGACATAAATAAAATTAATTAGCATCTAAAGACACCTCCAAGGGTGACGTCATTCCCTTCTAGGGTGACGTTGAGGCCCTAAGGTGGAACATTGAGCCTAAAATGTAGGGCGCTTGGCCTCTAGAGGCCCTAGATGAAGCCCACACATGCCACTAGGCTCATAAATGCCTCCAAAACGAAAAACATAGCTCTGCATGACGTCCAGGGTCATGATGGTGACGTCCATAGCCTTACAGGTCCAACGTCCATGTGGAAGAGAAAGATCCCCCTAGATCTAGATCTGTCAGGGTGCCTCCAAATGACACCTCGACAGAGAAAAATTAAACTAAACATGAAATCAATATTCAAGTAGAGAAAAATGAAGTATGAAATGCATCTAAACTATTGTGAATAATCAATATGCAAATGAAGAAAAAGAAATATGACCTACCTACTTACCTGGGGCATGAGCCCTGCATAAGTCAAGTGCCACCTTGGAAATAATGTTTGAGGACAGGTCCATTTACTAGTAATGGCATCCTCCTCCCTTTTGTCATGGACAAATAAAAAGAGTTTGGCCCATATATTTCCTCTATCTTGTAGGGCCCCAACCAAAGACTATCAAACTTTTGATGCATTCCATGTTTTTCTCTCATCTTGTCCTGGTTTAAGATCTGGCCGCCCTTCTTGAAATCTCTTTTCCTTGATCTACGATGAAAATTCCCTTTTACTTTTTATTGGTTCTTTTCCATTTGATCAAAGGCCATTCTTCAAGTTTCATCCAATTCAATAAGTTGATCAATTCACCCCTGCAATGCTTCTTTATCTGTGGCAAATTGTTGGGTTATTTATAGTGTTGGAATCTAGAGGTTTATAGGTAGGCACTCTTCTAACCCGTAAACTAACTCAAAAGGGGTTTTCCTAGTAGAGGTCTTAGTAGTTGTGAGGTCTTCCTACAAGACATACTTAATCTTGTTATCCCAACTTTTCTTGTTTTCCCCAACAATCTTCTTTACAATACTCATGATGTTTTTGTTGTTGGATTCTGCTAATCCATTTCCTTGAGGAAAATAATTTTTGGAGTGCGAAAAAATAATTCCATACTTGAAAAAAAACTCATTCAACACCATTGAACTAAAATCTTTGGTGTTATTCATGGTTATCTTGGTAGGAACATCGAATCTAGTGATGATCTTTTCCTCAAGAAACTTCATCACCACCTCTTATATTGCTTTCTTTGTTGGGATGGCTTCCACCCATCTAGTGAAGTAGTTAGTGGTGGTCAAAACCCATTGATAACCATTACCATATTTGTCCTTGAACTCGCCAATGAAATCCAGTCCCCATTGTTGAAAGGGTGCTTTTATGATGATTGGTTTAAGGGGAAGGGGAAGGATGTGTTGTTTCTCGACAAAGAATTGACATGGTTGATAGGATCTGACGTATTGATGCATGCCAGAGAAAATAGTGGGCCAATAATATTCTTTCCTTAAGATCTTATGGGCAGTAGTACAAGATGAAAAATAGGCTCTACAATACCATGAATTAAGGTCAACCATTAACTTGCCATCTTCTTCCTCATTCACACACCTGAGGATCACCCCATCAGGGTTCCTCCACCCAAGACTATCTTCTGTCAAGTAATACTTCATAGATTTTAGCCTTAGGGATCTCCTCTTATGATCTACCAAATGATCAGGGAAAGTGAGGTTCTTCAAGTAATAAATAATATCTAAATACAACTCGACATTCTCAATTTCACTTACGACAACGTTGATTTGTTCCTTCTTTCCCATTTTGATGGCTTCTTGATTTCTTTATGTCAACATCTTATTGAACCCTTGGCATTTGATTATATTGGATGGTTTTATATCCAAATTGTATTCATGTATATGAGAAACCCATTTTCCCCTTGATCCAAGACAATCATGTTGTGATAAAACATCCTTTATAGTGGGGTAAGGGATGAAAGATTTGATCTTGTTGTATATGTTGTTCCTGATATTTATTCTGGGATCACATAACAATATTAGGCATCCAAATTTTAATAATATTTTATTTCATAGTGCCTTTCTACCTTCACCTTGAAATGAAACTCCAATACTCTAATAATTTAGAAATACAAGAAGAATTATAGAAAACAAAATTGACAAACAAAGCAAGGCATCCGATGTTGATAAATATTACCTTATTTGCAATAGATGAAACATGAAATGTATGTCTAAAAGATGAATTAATATGAGAACATCTATACAAACACAGGTCTTGTTTCACTTACAGTAAAACAAAGGAAAAACTATACCTGAATAGACATCTAATTAAGTGAACCGTGGTAGATATATTACTAAATTGCAGTCATTCATTCCTTGAACACCATAGAATGAAGAACATGAATTATGATAAAGTGGAAACACACACAAAAACACATAACGCAAAGAAATGAGAAGTATAATCTCTGTCTTCGTGTAGGAATTTGTATTAAAAAGTCTTTTTTTTTACATCAGGAGAGGAAAAACATTTTTCATATCTCAAATGTATTTATTTATACAAATTTGTCTTAACCAAAAATTGTTTAGACTCCTCGTTTCTAGATCTAAAAAGAGAAGAAAATCCACTAAAAACTTGATTAATATCAAGTTGAATATTACAAAAATAAAATACTTGAACATATGTTATGTTTCTAGAGATGAAATCTTTGTTGGTTGCTTTAAGGATTATCTTTTCTTCATTTGCTCATAGATGTAGTTGTTTTATGTTTCTCTTTATATTGTTCATGCATTTTTAGTAATGAAAATATGAATTTAAAGGGTTCTAGATTAACGTTCAATTCAAAGGTAAAAGCTTTTTTATGCACCAATGGTAAACTCTTTTGAAATTTTACAACAACCTACTAAGTATTCTGATATTGTAAACTTTGTTTGACGAGGAGATCGTTTAAAACCTGCAAATTAACTTGATTGACTTGTAATATAGTATTTTGTAATTCTGTCGTTTCTACATCCACAACTAATAGAGCATTTAGAAAAGCAACTTTTGCTTCTTTGACTAATATTTTTCTTTATTCGAGACCGTTTCCCAAGATTTTAATGCCATTTCTTCTTTTATTGTTCAATATCAGAAAATGGAACAAGCCCTGGTATATTGAGATTCTTCTTCCAAACTATAAGTTCTTGAAATTTGGATCTAGCAGTGATAGATTCTTTCTCTTTGTCAGCAATAATTTGCAATAAATTATTAATGACATGATAATTTTTTTGGTTAAATTCCAAACTTTCATTGAAATTTCATTGAGCTATTTGCAATCCCTCATTGATCTCCAAGGCTTGCTTCTTAAAGACAGATATATCAATAACTATAATTTCAATTGTATTTATTCGGGCTTGCAATTGGATTATTGATGCATATTTTTGGGAAGAATTATTTTCCAACACCTGTTGCGTTTGAAAACTTGTTCTCAGTTTCTCTTGTAGTTACTTTATTTTCTGATCAGGACTTCGTCTTATTTGATATAATTAAGAGATAACTTGTTCTTTAATAGTCACCTTTGTTTGTTTCAAATTATTTTGTAACTGGTCAATTAAAAGATTTTTCTGGTCAAACTTCTCTCTTAACTTATCTACTGACCATAAATTAGTTGCTGCAAAAGCTCCCAAAGAATATGCTACCCGTCTTGCGAATTCAGGTCGTCATTATGTCCTTGTCCATCATATATAATTTTTTTCCTTTTAATAATTATTCCTCATTTTTGCTAAATTTCTATTCGTACAATAGCTTTCCTTTTCTTGTTGAAGAAGAAATATGATGAAGGCATTTCTTTAGGTTCGATGGGTGTCAAATATTCTACATTCACTACCTATGAACCAGGTATCCCAAAACTTTTGCAAGAGGAGTTAAATATGGGATGGGGGATGCAAGTGCAGTAGATCCCCCTTGAGCAATAAGATCCTTTACATGAGTTTTAATGTTTGAAGTCATCTGAGGAAAAATATGTCCATGCTTCATAAAAGCTTCAAACATTGTCAATGTTTCTTGTAAGGTCTTACCTGGTAGAGTTGATTATGTCACTGTTGTATCCTTGGAGGATGTCTATAGTATTTTTTCAACTTCCTTGGTTTTGACCTCATGAAAATCATGTTTCTTGGGATTGGATGATGGTAGAACTTCTGAATTTGGCTTACCATTATGAGTAAGACTTTGCTTTGCTTGTAAAATATTTGGCAAATAACTCCTCCTGTGCTTTTGGAAATTAAGAAAATATGATTGTTCTTTGTCAGGAAGATTCTGGAACCTGGATATAACTTCATTATATGATATTTCTCCTTTGAAAACATCATCAAAAGGTGAATCTTCATGAAAATATTTCTTCATATTGAATTGGGCGAAATGGTTTTCCACCACTTTATGTGAATCATGCCTTTTGAATTCAATGGTAGACAATGTAATATCATCTAAGGATGAAGCTTCAACCTTAGTGTGTCCAAAATATGAGAATGAAAATATACCAACATGTATAGGATATGTTGGTCATACCCTTTTCTGTGCATCCTTCAGTTCTGTTATCACCCTGTAATTTCCCAGGCTGAGGAGGAAATCGGCAGGGGTAACCACAAAACCACTTCGAGTTAGGGATCTATCCCTCCAAGACTTAGAGAGGGACCTCTCTATAAAATTTAGATTTGTTTGGGATAGGATATTAGGCTAGTTGTGCAAAACAAGGGTTTGTTTATGAATTTTTGAATTGGTTTGGTTGAGACATAAGAAAGGATCATTAGGAAAAATGGAGTCAAAGATTAAAGACGATTGAATGAATAAATAATAGATACATATATAACCAGGAAAGACAACCATATCAGTGGATTCTTATAATTTGTGAGTTGGAAAGAGGAAAAGATCAGGGGTTATTTCAAATGCAGAGCATAGTTTATCTGAATTTTTCATTCAATCTTCAAAAGAAAACATAAACATTGTCTTTAAGCCAGATCAGGGTGTTCATGACAAATCCTGAGCATAATATTCTTATAAGCAATGAGAACAAAAAAACAATATGAAAAACAAAGGAATAATAGTTTACATCAGAGAAAACTTCACCACAGAAAATGACACAAGAATCTGGAAAATAAATCCTTTGTATTCACCATTACAGTCAATTAAAGCCTGTGATCATTTTTACATTTTTTTCATCCCAAAAAATCCCCTGACTTATCAAAAGTTTGTGGCTTTATAGCCTTTACATCAAATATCCAGATCCTAGAATACCGTATCAAATTTACTTGAAATAGAAAGTCAAAACTGATACAAGAGAATAGGAAAGTGTCCTATAAAATAGGTCAGCTCCTCATCTCAAGTGATCTTCATGTCCTTCAAAGTCTTCGACAAGTGTAGTAATATTTTGAAGGCTAATGGATCTTCATAAGATGTGGGATAAGTTGAAATTGCCACTTTTGGCACAAAGATAGTTTTTTGCCCAGAAAATAGGTAACCAATTTAACCTTTCCACCTTTCTAGGCACCTCCAAAATCAAAATAGAACCTTGATAATGATGACTTTAATTATTATCTATCATTTAGAACTATCCTTGAGGAATTTGGATAATAAACACTTGGATCTGTGCGAAAGCAATGCTTCTCTTCCCTATTTATTATTTCGGTGGCTAATAGAGGCAAAATCTGAGCCTGTTAGACACTGAAAGCTCTGCTTTCAGTGGCTAATGAATAGTTGAAATGTTCGCCTAAGCCACCGAAGTCCTGTCTTAGTGAAAATTAACAAAATTGCAAAATACCTTTTATCTTAGCTTTAAAACACTTCAGGGCTGATCTTCTGAAGCCTTTGCTTCTTGAGCAGGTTTTGGAATGTATGTAGGATTGTTGGTTGCCTCTGGATCATTCAAACGGATGGTTGCACTTGCTAGGGTTTCAAGATAAATAGGTGCTTGAGGCTGAGGTCTTGAAGGCATGGATTGCAACCTCAATAACCTGACCTTTTTCTTCAAATGCTTAGCTAATATCCACAGCTTATGATTGTCCTTTATGATCCTCCTCTTTTTCTTCTTTTCCTTTACATTTTCAAGTGCCAATCTTTCCAAGGTTGCACTGGTTTTTGTGAAATTCTTTGATAGAGTCTCGTATCTGGCCTTTAACACCCTCTCTAACACTTCCTGTTGTGTTATTTTATCTTTGAGCTTCTTAATCTTCTTTGATCTGTTTTGCTTCTTTTTGTTGCTAGATGTTTCACCTTTTTCAAGACTTGTGAACATCTTAGTTTCTGGTGCTTGCTCCATGGAGAATTCTATATTTTCATCAACAGGGACTTCTTCTTTTTCTGGTTCTTCATCTGAATCTTAATATGGAAAATTTAGAAAGTTTGTCTTCTTTGGTGCAGCCTACTCTATGTCTTCATTAAAATCCAGCTTCTTCTTTGCTTTCTTAGGCTTGGAAGTATCTTTCTTAGATGTCACTGGAGAGATAGCTCTCCTCTTCCTTTTCCCACTCCTGGGAGTAGAGGACTTCTTTGAAGAAGATCTCCTTTTATCCTCTGGTTGTAGATCTGTCTAAAACTCATTCCAAAATAAGAACTGGCCCCAATCCTTGTTCCTTCTCTGCAGCATCTTAGAAATCAATCGCTTGATCAAGCCATGATGAGACAATCTACCTTCCACCTTGCTGGGTTTGGCTATAACTTGATAAGCCATCTTAGTCAGGCTCCTGGGAAGATAATAAGGCAGATTGAGTGGACTCCTACCAATGAAATGGTTCATGAGTTTAAAATGATAGATCATCACCCTATTGTATCTACCTTCACAATTTATATAAACAAGATGGCCTTTAACAAGTGTTGTCATTTCTCTTCAAGAAAAGACATAGGAATGTCTTTCTTCCATATCAAACGCTTGTGCTCTGGTTTCAAGTAGGACCTAAATTCAACATCCTTTGTAACAACGGTTTTGAACTAGTTTTCTCCAGTACTTGGAAGCTCTGTCACTTCATCTATGAGGGCTTCATCCACTTGGAATTCATCTTGGCCAATGACTACGTTTCTTCCATCAAAATTCAGAGAAAAAGCTTATGCCACCTGCTAATGAGAGCTTTGCACTTTTTCACAAAATTTGTAACAATCTGCGTCCTTGAAGAGCTAACACACCTTTGGGTGTGATTCCAGGTAACCAATATCATCAAGCACCTTCCTCAAATATGGTCCTCCTCTCGTCATTTGTTGGAATGCTCATGTACCTGCAATTGGAAATCTGGGCTTGGAGGGAGACCACACAACGCATAATTAGGGAGGTTTGGCTCAGCTGCGACACAGACGAGAAATATGGGATATGCAGTGAGGAAGGTCCTGATTACTTGGGATGTGAGAGGTAAATTTAAGATTTGAAATAATCATGATTGGTAAACTCGAATAATAGGAAGTACACAACCACGTGATTTTATGAAACAAAAGTTTAAAAAAGATTTGATATATCATACAGAGATGAGATCCAAGTCTTCAATCGTCCTTCCTTCTATCTTTTCGACGAATAATTGCAATCATATCACCTTACCTCTGTCGATTCGGGCACGTGATGAGACTTATTGACCATTTCCAAGCTTCTGTGATTTCGGTGGCTAAAATAGCCCCAAATTTCGGGTTTAAGCTGCCGAAAGCTAGGGCTTTCGGTGGCTTAGAAGCGCTTTTGGAGAGGCACGCTCCTCAGC
>CBVK0100603455.1:0-16796 GCA_900067695.1 Picea abies | reverse complement strand
GAGATCGGTCTCGGCATTCCTGCTGAACCGCTCTTCCGATCTCACGGTTCAATCAGAGATAAATTTGATTCTCATTTTCCTTGAAAGTGGAGTTAGGCACAGTGTCGTGCAAGGAGTGTGTAGGCCAGGTAAAAGCTTCAGGGTTGCGAACCTGAGAAAAGATTTGAAAGATTGCTGCTTCAGGAGTGTGCAGAGTCAAGTGATTTCAACACTTAGACATTGTTGAAGATTTGCCACAAGGAGTGCATGCAAGAAGTTCTCAGGGGGACTTAAGAAGTCGAGAACAAGCTCAAAAGGAGTAGGCCTTCAAATTCACTGAAGGGTAAGGATAGAGAAGCTGCTGTGGGATGTCATAGAGAAGCGTCACAGGTTAGCGAGTGAGCGAACGAGTCTCATGGGGACACACTTCTTCATTCCGTGGTTTTCATAAGGAAGAACGGATGGACGAATTCCTTTGAGGAGGTTTTGCGAAGTTCTGTGGGTCGTTGGATCTTGCGGAGGTGCGAGGAGGTCACAGTGTAAGTGAGAAAAGGGTTTTGAAGCTCAGGAGGGGCAGAGCCATCGATCTTGGGTCGTAGGAGCCGTCGGATCTACATGTAAAATCATGTATTGGGGACTCGTAAGGTGAAGTTCCAAAAGTTCACAACGATAATTGCGATATCGCGAGATGCGATATCCCAACAAGTTCAAAACCATCCATCAGTGAGGACGCGTGGTAGGAGATGCCGAGGAGTCGGGGTTTGGAGAATCGGGGTTTTCAAAGGTAAGAAACTCTTGTACACTGGAATCGTGAAACGCGATATCCCGACGGAAGGTCGTGTGGGCCACAGTCAAGGTTAGTGGAGGACAGGTGGCATAGTGTTAGGAATTGGGGAAAGTCAAGTCCTGAATCCTTCGACATCAGGGTTCGCAATCCCGCGAATCTTGAAATCCTGATAGAAGTGACGGGAAGTGGAGAAAGTTAATTTACCCCGTGCGCATCAGAGATTTGGCGCATCGGGTATCAGTAGTCAGAAATTCAAAGTGCACAGCATCGCGAGTAGCGAAACCGCGATAAAGAAAATTCCGATAGATACGGGAGGAGGTCAGCGTTGACTGAGCCATCAGGTCTTGGGGATCTGAGAGCCCAGTGATCAACAGAGAACTTGCGAAGCCACGAATTCCTATCCTCCGATAAGACAAGAAAGGGGGATCGCACAGGAGAAGAGAACCTGTGGGTGTATATTTCCCAATAGGGAATTAGAGGAACATCTGAGTTCTTCGGGCCAAGGGAAAAGAAGTTCCTATGTGAGCAGCGTACCTGAGGGTGCAGTTCCATCAATTGTGGTATCAGAGAAAGAAAATTTCTTTGCTTTCTGTAGCAGAGAAGAAAAGAAAATTTCACCATGCCGCTGAGGAGAGAAAGACAGTCACCTGATCCAGTGGACCGGGAGGTGCAGAGAAGAGGTAGGCCTGTAGGAAATCCAAAAATGGAGAGACAGATGTGAGATCTCAGAGAAAGACTCGAGGAGATGGAAACAACTCAAAGACGCACATCTAGTGCAAGGGATCTCAGTGATTCTGACAACGAGGTAGAGGTTGAACGTGAAGAAGAAGTTGCAGCCAAAGATGCGGCCAACGAGCCACTGATTAAAGCTATCGCCAGGATGGGTGCAAGGGCGAGGATGGACATTCCAGTCTATGAGGAAAATATGGATGTAGAGGAGCTGCTAGATTGGATTAGAGCTCTTGACACCTACTTCGATTAGGAAGACATTGAAGAGGATAAGAAGGTCAGACACACTGTCACGAGATTAAAGGGACATGCAACATTGTGGTGGGATGAGTTACAAGCTGACAGACGCTGCAAAGGCAAGCAGAAGATCAAGAGTTGGGATCGGATGATTGTGAACATGAAAGCGAAGTTCATCCCAAGAGACTACCAAATACCTATTCAAGAGGATGCAGAACCTGAGACAGAAGTTGATGACAGTGAAAGAATACACTGAGGAATTCTATCGACTGAACATCAGAGCAGGTCATCGGGAGAGCGATGATGAGAAAGTTTCCAGATATCTAAATGGTCTAAGTTATGACATTCAGGATGAAATGAGCATGGTAACCATCCGAACTGTGGAGGATGCTTATCAGATGGCTCTGAAAGCTAAAGAGAAGCTGAGACGTAAGCAAGGTTAGTGAGGGTGAGGTAGGAGTCATCCCAGAGGCAAGATAGTTGCCCAGGATAAATATCAGAATCCCAAGGAGGAGTGGAAGAAGCCTCGGGGTAAAGTAAAAAGAGGTGGGACCTCACAGAGAGGACCATATGTTGAACAGAGAGGCCAGCATACAGAGCTGAGAGGAGAATATGCTGATGCAAACACTTTTCCTCGTACCATAGGTAGAGGAAGAGGAAGAGGTGGAGTGATTACATGCTTCACATGTGGGAAGAATGGGCTCAAGTCATTCGAGTGTCCAGAGAAAAAGAAGGATAGTGGAGAAGCTCACATCACTGAAGCACAGAAGCGGGATGTTGAGGCAGCAGACATAGAAGGTGGAAGGTCATTGATGATGCGTAAAGTTCTCTTAACACCTGGGAAGGAGGTGGAGGACTTAGCTCAGAGGACCAGGCTTTTTAGAACATCTTGCAAAAACAAGGATTGGGTATGCAAGGTTATTGTTGACAGTGGTAGCACGGATAACCTCATTTCAATCGAGATGGTGGAAAAGCTGGAGTTGGAGACAACTAATCACCCGAGTCCATACAAAGTTGAGGATGGATCCGGATAAGGTAGAAGTGATCAAGAATTGGCCATCACCGAGGAAAGTATTTGAGGTAAGGAGTTTCCATGGTTTGGCTAGTTTCTACCAGAAGTTCATCAGGAATTTCAGTGGGATTAGTGCAGCAATGATGGATACACTGAAGAAGGGGCATAAATATTTTCACTGGACAACAGAGGCTAAGAAGAGCTTCAATCTGTTGAAGCGGAAGATCACGAAACAACCAGTGTTGGTGTTGTCGGATTTCTAGAAGACGTTTCAAGTGAAATGTGATGCAAGCGATTTTGCCATCGGAGCGGTCTTGAGTCAGGAGGACAGGCCAGTTGCATATTTCAGCAAGAAGTTGGATGAGGCAATATTGAAGTACTCCATGTATGATAAATAATTTTATGCTATCATTCATGCATTGAAAAAGTGGAGACATTACTTGGTCCTGAAAGAATTTTTATTGTACAGTGATAATCATGCATTGCAGTTTGTGACTCAACAGGAGAAGTTGAATTAGAAACATGCAAAATGGGTAGATTATATGCATAATTTCACATTTGTGATTAATCATATTTTAGGTACTGCTAACAATGTGGCAGATGCTTTGAGCAGGAAGTGTTTGTTGCTACAGGAGTTCTGAGTCAAAACATTGGGTTTTGAAAATCTCAGGGACATGTACGCAGGAGATGTAGATTTTGGAGAGGCGTATGAAGCAGATGAGAATCCAGTTCTCAGAGACAGAATCCCTTGGATAGACTACATAATCTAGGAGGGATTGTTGTTCAGAGGAAATCAATTGTGCATTCCAAATTTCTCCATGAGGGAGAACCTGTTGAAAGAGAAGCATAGTGGTGGATTGGCAGGACACTTTGGCCATGACAAAACGTTCGCGAAGCTGAGTGAGTCATACTTTTGGCTGGGGATGCGAGCAGATTTCAAGAGACTTGTTGACAGATGTAGATTTTTCCAGCATTCGAAAGGGAGAAAACAGAATGCAGGTTTCTATCAGCCATTGCCCATACCAAAGAGGCCATGGGAGGCGATAAGCATGGATTTTGTATTGGGTTTGCAAAAGACACAAAGAAGTGTTGATTCAATCTTTGTTGTTGTGGACAAGTTTTCAAAAATGGCACATTTTATCCCATTCCAGAAGACCAGCGATGCAACTCACATCGCAAATCTGTTCTTCAAAGAGATCGTCCGACTTCATGGATTGCCGAAAAGCATAATTTCAGACAGAGATACCAAATTCATAGGACATTTCTGGAGGAGGCTATGGAAGAAGATGGGAACTAACTTGATGTTTAGTTCTTCTTATCATCCTCATATGGATGGATAGACAGAAGTGGTCAATGGGAGTCTGGGAGACTTGTTGAGAAGCTTGGTGATAGAGAACCATAGCAGTTGGGACAACGTGTTGCCACAGGCAAAGTTTGCATACAACGACTCAGTGAACAGGAGCATAGGCAGAATCCCATTTCAAGTTGTATATGGCATGCATCTGAGAGGAATTTCTGAACTGAGGGATTCATAACAGACTGCTACTAGCAGCGCTAGTGCAGAAGAGTTCGCTGAGGCGATGAAGGAACTTCACGAGCAGGTGAAGCAACGACTACTGAAATCAAGCCAAGAGTACAAGCACAGAGTAGATCAGAATCGGAGACAACTTTAGTTTGAAGTTGGTGATCTAGTTCTGGCACACTTGAGAAAGGAAAGGTTCCTGAGAGGAACATACAACAAACTGAAGATGAAGAAAATCGGGCCATGCAAGGTCTTGAGAAAATTCGGAGAGAATGCTTATGAGATCGAGTTGCCGGATGGCATCGAAATATCTCCGATATTCAATATCACAGATTTATACCTGTACAGGGCTGGAGAAGCAGAGACTGGAACTGAGCAGCCAGTGATCCAGTGGATGAAACAATTGCCAGTTGCAGAGAAGCCACAGATGGAGTGCATACTGGACAAGCGAGTGGGTAAGAAGACCCGAAGGAAGGAATATTTTGAGTACCTGGTCAAATGGAAGAATCATCTAGTGGAGGATGCCAGCTAGGAGAGTGAAGTAGTGATACAGAAGCATGGACATACCATTCAGGAGCTCATGGACAAGAGCCCATGAATATTTTCAAGCCGAGGAGTATAATGCAGGAGCATCGCCAGCGCATCAAGCGAGCCAACGTGGAAATGGAGGAAAGCTGGATAAGCCAAAACACATTTTGAAAATGCTTTGGGATTGTTGTGAAAGTCTTAAATGAATCATTTATGAAGGCGCACTTGTGTATTGTAATGGACCTTGAGCGGATAGCTCTCGTCCTTAGGTAGATAGATGACATTTAAGATAGTTAATGCTGGTAGATAGGAATTTAATTGTAGATTTGATAGCTTTAGAGTCCAAGAGGGAAAATGGATACAGACACCCTCATTGTATCATTGTAGTAGTTGTGGAATAATAGGAACAGAAGAGAAAGCAGAGAGAGTTGTATGAAGAACACCCATGTACAGGCATTTGAATTAATAGAAGAAAGCATTGATTCAAACTCATGGTTTGTGTTATTTCTCTGTGTACTAATGTTATGGTCATGGATGTTTGCTTCCTATCATACATTTTCTTTTATATGTTGTGTGTGTGATTTCATGGTTAATTGAAGTCTGAGAGGAAGAGTGAATGAGTTTCAATTGTTTCTCTAATTGATCCAGAGGATTACTGCAAGGAGTGAAGTCAAATTTGTACGCAAGGAGTGCGTTGACAGGAGGGTTCAATCAGAGATAACTTTGATTCTCATTTTCCTCAAAAGTGCAGTTAGGCATAGTGTCATGCAAGGAGTGCGCAGGCCAGGTAAAATCTTCAGGGTTGCAAACCTGAGAAAAGCTTTGAAAGACTGCTGCTACAGGAGTGCGCAGAGTCGAGTGCTTTCAACACTTAGATGTTGTTGAAGATTTGCTGCAAGGAGTGCGTGCAAGAAGTTCTCAGGGGGACTTAAGAAGTTGAGAACAAGCTCAGAAGGAGTAGGCCTTTGAATTCACCGAAGGGTAAGGACAGGGAAGCTACCATGGGAAGTCAGAGAGAAGCGTCGCAGGTTAGCGAGCGAGTGAATGAGTCTCATGGGGAGACACTTCTTCATTTCGTGGTTTTCATAAGGAAGAACAGATGGACGAAATCCTTTGAGGAGGTTTCATGAAGTTCTGTGGGCCATTGGATCTTAAGGAGGTGCGAGGAGGTCACAGTGTAAGTGAGAAAAAGGTTTTGAAGCTCAGGAGGGGTAGAGCTATCGATCCCGGGTCGTAGGAGACATCGGATCTACATGTAAAATCGTGTATCGGGGACTCGCAAGGTGAAGTTCCAAAAGTTCGCAACGAGAATTGTGATATCGCGAGATGCGATATCCCAACAAGTCTGAAACCATCCATCAGTGAGGACGCATGGCAGGAGATCCCGAGGAGTCGGGGTTTGGAGAATTGAGGTTTTCAAAGGTAAGAAACTCTTGCACACTGGAATCGCGAAACGCGATATCCCGACGGAAGGTCATGTGGGCCACAGTCAAGGTTAGTGGAGGATAGGTGGCATAGTGTCGGGAATCAGGGAAATTCAACTACCGAATCCTTCAACATTAGGGTTCGCGATCCCGCAAATCATGAAATCCCAATAGAAGCGACGGGAAGTGGAGAAAGTTAATTTACCCATGCGCATTGGAGATTTGGCGCATCGAGTATCGGGAGTCGGCAATTCAAAGTGCACGGCATCGCGAGTAGCAAAACTGCGATAAAGGAAATTCTGATAGATACGGGAGGAGGTCAGCATTGACTGAGCCATCGAGTCTCGAGGATCTGAGAGCCCAGTGATCAACAGAGAAGTTGCAAAGCCGCGAGTTTCAATCCTTCGATAAGACAAGAAAGGGGGATCACACAGGAGAAGAGAACCTGTGGGTGTATATTTCCTGATAGGGAATTAGAGAAACATCTGAGTTCTTTGGGCCAAGGGAAAAGAAGGTCCTGTGTGAGAAGCGTACCTGAGGGTGTGGTTGCATCATCTTTGAACATCCTTATTATCATATTGACATGTCACCTCCATGATTGTGTGAAAGATCTATAGCTATCACCTTTTATTTGTTCAACTTTCAAGCCATTTTTAATTTGAGCATTTGGCGCAGACCCCTCTGTCCTTGGGCCGAGATCCGTGCAGTATCTTCACTAAAACCACGCCAAGGGTTAATCGAACGCTTTGTTTAAGCCACAAAGGACTTCAGGTTTTGAGAGTTTGAGAGTCTCGATGTATTGCCACAGCTCTTATCAAATGCCAAAATGTGAATTGTCAATGAAGGTTGACTGCTCCAACGCGACGAGCACATGCCACCTGTTACCCACTAGTTTCGACTTTCGAGTTATTGAGCGAATAGCCTACAATCGTTCCTCTTCCCTTATGATTCCCCAAACTCTGAAATTTCACCTTTTTTGATATCGACGGTTGTGAGCCCTCCTCGATCTAACGGCTCTGATCTTTTTGGGATTCCACGTGTTGGGAATTTGAAACTCTCGACTCCAAAATCACTTGTCGTGCCCATCCCCAAATTTTGAAATAGAAATATTTTCAGGATTCCACATACCGGAAGTTTGAAACTCTTTACCCCAAATCACTTTTTGTGCCAATTCCTAAATTCCGAAATAACAACCTTTTCAGGATTCTGTGTACCGGGAGTTTGAAACTCTCAACTCCAAATTCACTGTCTACTCTACTTTCCAGACCCCAAAATGCTGAAATGGACTCAACGACGAATATCCCCATACCAAATCTTAGTCCTTGTAACTTCTTCCTCCGTGACCACATTCCTACTCTAAAGACACATCGTGTTTCACGACTTTGGGGTTTTCAATGCACAATGCCCTGGTTCCTTGTCATCAGAATTGTCGAAATGCCGAACCCCGAAATGCCAAAATGCCAAAATTCCACTTCAAAGGGGAATCAACGGCTCCTTTTACTTATCATCCAATGGTCGCTACTCCTCCTAAGATTCTAAATGATAAAAGACACTCAGCGTTAACCTCCTCATAGATCTGCAATATCCAATGGTCCACATGATTTCGCACTTCTTCCACGAGGAAATTTCACCGTTCGTTCACTCTTCTTCAAGGATCTCTTGACCAAAATGACTTGGCATCCTTCCACCTGAACTTGACTTCTATGAGATGATTTCGATCTCCACCTCCCTTTGAACACTTCAAAGGTGCTATCCCTCCTAAGCTCTCACTTGCAAGCTCAAGCCCCAAAAGGAATCCTGTTCGCACTCCTTGCGAAAAATTTCAAATAACCTCTTGTTATTTGAGTCTTCGACACTGTGCACTCTTTGCAATAGTGGTTCTTCAACCTTCACCTTAGTTTATAAGTTACAAGGCTTCAAACAACCTACACACACCTTGCACAACTTTGTGCCTCACCTGCACTTCTGCTGGTTATGAGAATAACGATATCTCTCCTGAGCTTTCTGAGATAAAACTCAGATCCTCGTCAATGCACACCTTGCGGACGTTCACTGCACTCTTTGCAGGAATTATGAGGAAGAGAAACAATTGAAACTCATTCTTCTCCTCTCTTAGACTTCATACACTCAACATGAAATCATACTCCTGACACAGCATTGAAACAAATTCATAACAGAGAAAATAAAACAAATGTAAACAGTAAGCATCATAACACCATGAAAATTGAGTCAAATGTTTATATATTAACTCAAGTGCTCATGTACATGGGTTCTTCTCTATAGTTCTCTACTACAACTCTCCAGCTTATGAATTCTCTAAAATCATAATGTTCTTGCTTTTATGATACAAGGGTGAGGGTGTCTATATCCACTTTCCCTCCTATGCTTCTAAATTGTCTAATCTATTAAATCAAATCTACCTACTTTCATTAAACAGACTTAAATGCCTATTACATCTGACGGATGAGAATAAATTTTCCAAATCTATTCATATCTCCAAGACATAAATGTAAGTACACTTCTCCTAGCTATTAGATTAATGCTTCAGATTTTAAAATTCAAGACGTTTTCATAAAAACGTTTCCTTTTTGCATCCACGCATTCAGTTGTTCCTTTGACTAGGTGCATGCTTTGGCTTTCTACGATGCTCCTACATCATACTCCCTCACTTGAAAATTTTCATGAACTCCTGTTCATGAGCTCTTGCATGGTCTGCCCATGTTTTTGAATTTCTGCTTCATCTTCCCAACTGGCATCTTCAACTGGATGTCCTTGCATGGTCCAATCATTTTCATCTTCAGCTTATTATATGTTCCCCTTGGGAACCTCTCCTTCCTCAGATGTTCAAGAATCAGATCACCAACTACAAATTGAAGTTCTTTCCTGTGTTGATCTTCTCTCCACTTGTATTCTTGACTTCAACTCTGCAATCACTCCTTAACTCAGTTGTGGAGCTCCTTCATTCCTTTTGCAAACTCCTTTGCACTAGCACTCCTAAATTCATTTTTTTCCAAATCTTTCAATTCAGAAAATCCCCTTGGTTGCATTCCATATACAATCTAGAATGGACTCTGCCCTTTGCTTCTATTGAGTGAATCATTGTAAGCGAATTATGTCTGTGGCAGAATGTGATCCCATTGACTGTGGTGTTTAGTCACTATGCTCCTTAGCAAATATCCCAAGATCTTGTTCACGACCTTTGTCTGTCCATTCGTTTGAGGATGATATGCTAAGCTAAAAGACAAAATTGTCCCCAACTTCTTCCATAAGGTCCTCCAGAAATTCCCTACGAACTTGGTATCTCGATCAGAAATGATACTCCTTGGCAAGCCGTGAAGTCTGATGACTTCCTTGAAAAATAGGTTCACAATATGAATTGCGTGGCTGGTTTTCTGCCATGGTATGAAATGTGCCATCTTTGAAAATTTGTCGACCACCACAAAGATCAAATCACATCCTCTTTGTGTCCTTAGCAGTCCCAATATAAAATCCATGCTCATTGCATCCCATGACCTTTCAGGTATGGGTAATGGTTGGTATAACCCTGTGATCTACCTTTTTCCTTTCATGTGCTGAAAAATTCCTCACCTATCCACAAATTTATTGACATCTGTCCTCATCCCTGGCCAAAAATATGAGCCATTCAACTTTGAGAACTTCTTTTCATGACCAAAATTTCTGGCCAATCCTCCACTGTGTTTTTCCTTCAGCAAATTCTCCCTCATAGAGCATTTTGGAATACATAATTGATTTCCCCTAAACAATAATCCATCCTAGATCATGTGTTTATTCCATTGGCTTCTATCCCTAAGAATTGGATTCTCATATGCCTCACATGCCTCCTTGAAGTCTGGATCATCCCTATACATTTCTTTAAGGTTATCAAAACCCAAAGTCTTGAATCTGAATTCTTGCATAAGCAAACATTTCTTGCTCAAAGCATCAACAACTTTGTTAGTAGTTCTAGAAATATGCTTAATCACAAAAGTAAAATTCTACATGAATTCATCCCATTTAGCATGTTTCTGATTCAACTTCTCCTATCGAGTCACAAATTGTAAAGCATGATTATCGTTGTACAAAACAAACTCCTTGGGAACCAAATAGTGTCTCCATTTCTTTAGTGCTTATATGACTGCATAGAATTCTTTGTCATATGTGGAGTACTTAATCTTCACCTCATTCAGGTTTTCATTGAAATATGTGATTGGCCTGTCATCTTGGATCAAGACCGCTCCAATTGCAAATCCACTCACATCACACCTGACCTGGAATGTCTTTTTAAAATCTGGCAAAACCAGAATTGGTTGCTCAGTGATTGTCTTCTTCAGCAGATTGAAGCTCTTCTCTACTTCCTCTATCCAGTGAAAATATTTGTGTCTTTTCTTCACCGTATCCATCATCGGTGCACTAATTCCACTAAAGTTTTGAATGAATTTCCTATAGAATCTAGCCAAACCATGGAAGCTTCAAACTTCAAATACCCTCTGCGGTGATGGCCAATTCTTAATCGCCTTTATCTTTTCCAGATCCATTTTCAGTTCATTTGTAGAGATAACAAAACCCAAATAAATGAGTTTTGTCCTCATAAATGATGATTTCTTCATATTAATCAACAATTTCTCCTACTGTAATCTCGTCATTACTGCCACTAGATTCTTTATGTGTTCTGCTTCTGTCTTGCTGAAAATTAATATATCGACAAGATATACAATGACAAATTTCCCTATGAAATCCTTCAGGACTTCATTCATCAACCTCATGAAAGTACTGGGCGCATTCGTTAAGCCAAATGCCCTGACAAGCCATTCATACAGCCCCTCATTCATCTTGAATGTTGTCTTCGATTCATCACCTTCTCTCATTTGAATTTGATGATACCCTCTTTTCAAATCAATCTTTGAAAAAAACTTTGCTCCACTCAAGCAATCCATCAAGTCGTCCATCCTTGGCAATGGAAATCTGTATCTAATGGTAATCTTATTGATTTCCCTTGAGTCTGTACACATTCTCCAGCCTTCATCTTTCTTTGGGTTGAGCACTGTCAGAACAACACATGGACTCAAGCTCTCTCGAATCAATCCTTTGTCCATTAAGTCCTGGACCTGTCTCTTAACTTCTTCATTTTCCTGCGGCGTCAACCTATACGCGGCTTTGTTCAGCAAATTAGCTCCATGTATAAGATTGATATGATGGATTATACTCCTGATAGGTGGCAACGAACAAGGTAGTTCATCCACAACTATATCAACAAACTCTCCCTGCAACTCCTGGATTTCTTCTGGTAAATCATCTATTCTCGTACTGGTCAAAACAATTTTGGGCTTCCTGACCACAATAAATTGTGTGTCTTCCTTCTTCTTAACCTCATTAAGAAGTTCCTTCCCACTCATGAGAAGTACAATGTTTCTTATCTATGTTTTCACCTCTTTATCCTTAATCAGAAGCAACATGTGTGTCCTACATTTTTCTCCAGGGTGTACATGTTCTTTCTCCCATCATGAACCACATTTCTATCATATTTCCATGGTCTACCCAACAATATATGACAAACATCCATGGGAATGACATCACATAATATTTCATCTTTATATCCTCCTATTTTAAATTCAATTAAACATTATTTAGTGACATTTACCTGATGTCCTTTTTGTAGCCACAAAACTCTGTATAGGCTTGTATGTGCAACAGTCTCTAGCTCCATCTTTTCTACCATCTCTGTAGATACAATATTGTTTGTGCTACCACTGTCCACTATGACCTTGCATACCCTATCCTTAGTTTTGCAAGTAATCTGAAATAGACTGTTTCTTTGGGCTGGGCTCTCTGCCTCCTTCTTTGGTTTCAAGAGAACTTTCCTCATCATTAAGGATCTTCCTCCCTTAGTGTCTTCTGCCTCAACATTCCATCCTTGAGCTTTGACAATGTGATTTTCACCACCATATTTCTTCTTATCTGGACACTCATAGGATTTATGTCCAATTTTTCCACAAATGAAGCATTTTACTTCACCCCCTCTACCTCTTCCTCTTCCTCTGCCTCGAGGAAAAGTTATTCTATCAGCATACTTCCTTCCTTGTGAGCTTCCTCCTCTCTCAGGTTGAGGTTGAGGTTTCTTCCCCTCTTCTTTAGGTTTCTAAGTTCTGTCTTTGGAAATTGTTTTTCCTCTAGCTTGACTTCTACCTTGGCCTCTTTGACCTTACTTTCGACTCAACTTTTCTTCAGCTTTCAGAGCTATCTGATAAGCATCTTCCACATTTTGAATGGTCACCATGCTCATCTCATCTTGAATGTCATATCACAGACCATTCATGTACCTGGAAACTTTTTCATCATCACTTTCCCAATGTCCTGCTTTGATGCTTATCCTATAGAATTATTCAGTGTATTCTTTCACTGACATTAGCTTCTGTCTCAAATTTTGCATCCGTCAAAATAGAGTGATTTGATAATCCTTGGGTATAAATTTGGCTTTCATCTTTGCAACCATTCTATCCTAGCTTTTGATTTTTTGCTTGCCCTTGCAGTGTATGTCAGCCTGTAGTTCATCCCACCACAGTGTTGCATGCCCTTTAAGTCTAGTAACAACATGTTCTACTTTCTTATCTTCCTCAAAATCCTCATAGTCGAAGTATTTGTCTAGAGCTCTAATCCAGTCTAGAAGTTCTTCAACATCTAAGTTTCCTTCGTACACTGGAATGTCCATTTTTTCCCTAGCACCTATCCTTGCAACAACCGTGAATAGGCGTTCTTCTGCAACATCTTCAACTGCAACTTCTTCATTTTCAACTTCATTTTCACTTTCATCCTCACTGATATCCCCAATGTCGACTGTGCACCTCTGTGTTGTCTCCATAGCATCAAGTCTGGCACATAACTCAAGCATTTATCTTTCCACTACTGGATCAGGTACTTGCATGTCTCTTCTTCTTGGTGGCATGGCTATAAAATTTTCTCCCTTCTCTTTGCTATAGAAAGCAAATAAATTTTCTAGGCTCTGATACCACAACTGGTGTGTATCATACTACTCCTTTTCCTCTAGCTCCCTTTGCCTGAAATATACAGACAAAATTAGGCTTTGATACCACAACTGGCACAGACCCCCTTGCCCTTGGGCCGAGATCTACGAAAGATCTTCACTAAAATTACGCCAAGGGTTAATCAAAACCTTTGTTTAAGCCATAAAGGACTTCGGGTTTCAGGATTTGGAGAGTCCCGATGTATTGCCATAGCTCTTGGAAAATGTTGAAATGCGAATTGTCAACGAAGGTTGAACGCTCCAATGTGACGAGCACATGCCACATGTTACCCTCTAGTTTTGACTTTACGGACTTCGAGTGAACAACCTACAATCATTCCTCTTCCCTTATGATTCCCTGAACTCTGAAATTTCTTCTTTTGTTAGATCTATGGTCGTGAGCCCTCCTAGATCTAACGACTCCGATCTTTTTGAGATTCTACATATCAGGAGTTTGAAACTCTCGACTCAAAAATCACTTGTCGTGCAAATCCCCGAATTCTAAAATAGTAACCTTTTCAGGATTCTGCGTACCAGGAGTTTGAAACTCTTGACTCCAAATCACTTGCCATGCCAATTCCTAAATTCCAAAATAGCAACCTTTTCAGGATTCCATGTACCGGGAGTTGGAAACTCTCGACTCCAAATTCATTGTCTCCTCTACTTTTCAAACCCTGAAATGCCGAAACGAAATCAACGACGATTAGCCCCAGACCAAATATCATTAGCTATAACTTATTCCTCCATGACCATAGTCCTACTCCAAAGACACGTCGTGTTTCATGACTTTGGGGTTTTCAATGCACAATACCCCGGTTCCTTGTCATCGGAATTGCCGAAATGTCGAACCCTGAAATGCCAAAATGTTGAAATTCCACTTCAAAGGGGAATCAATGGATCCTGTTTCTTCTCATCCAATGGTCGTTACTCCTCCTGATATTCTAAATGCTAAAAGACACTCAGCCTTAACCTCCTCATAGATCTGTGAGATCGAATGGTCCACGGGATTTCACACCTCTTCCACGAGGAAATTTCACCGTTCATTCACTCTTCTTCAAGGATCTCTTGACCAAAATGACTTGGCGTCCTTACGCCTAAAATTGAATTCTGTGAGATGATTTTGATCTCTGTCTCCCTTTGAAAACTTCAAAGGTGCTATCCCTCCTGATGCCTCACTTGTAAACTCAAGCCCCAAAAGGAATCCTGCTCACACTCCTTGCGACAACTTTCAAATAACCCCTGGTTATTTGAGTCTTCGACCCTGTGCACTCTTTACAATAGTGTTCCTTCAACCTTCACCTTAGTTGATAAGTTCTAAGGCTTCAAACAACCTACACACACCTTGCACGACTCTGTGCCTCACATGCACTTCTGTCGGTTATGAAAACAACAATATCTCTCCTGAGCTTTTTGAGATATAACTTAGATCCTTGTCAACGCACACCTTGCAGACGTTCATTGCACTCTTTATAAGAATTCTCAGGAAGAGAAACAACTGAAACTCATTCTTCTCCTCTCTTAGACTTCATACACTCAACATGAAATCATACTCCCGACACAACATTGAAACAAATGCATAATAGAGAAAATAAAACAATTGTAAACATACCATTTAACAAATGTAAATAGTAAGCATCATAACACGATGAAAATTGAGTCAAAGCTTTATATATTAACTCAAGTGATCCTGTACATGGGTTCTTCTCTACAGCTCTCTACTACAGCTCTCTAGCTTATGAATTCTCTAAAATCATAATGTTCTTGTTTTTATGATACAAGGGTGAGGGTGTCTATATCCGTTTTCCCTCCTACGCTTCTAAACTGTCTAATCTATTAAATCAAATCCACCTACTTTCATTAAACATACTTAAATTCCTATTACATCTAACATATGAGAATAACTTCTCCAAATCTATTAATATCTCCAAGACATAAATGTAAGTACGCTTCTCCTAGCTATTACATTAATGCTTCAGATTTCAAAATTCAAAATGTTTTCATAAAAACATGTCCTTTTTGCATCCGCACGTTCAACTGTTCCTTTGACTAGGCATGTGCTTTGGATTTCTAATATGCTCTTGCATTAGCATTGCCAACTCACTAGGAGAGTTCGCAGCGTACTCGAGTTCTCCATTCATTCATTTACATGATTACCTTTTTGTCATGCTAAGGGATTTCATTGTTTTCACAGCCTATTTTTAACAAATTTTCAGGGATCAGGTCTTTGGACATCCCAACGGTCTCCTCAAAGCATGCAAATATTGTTTGAATAAGGTGCTGCAAACTGGTAGACAAGCGTCGCAAACTTTAGTGTGAACTCATTTCCTGTAGAATAGTCTTCTACAGATTTGATCATAACTTTTGAACAACAATGAAGGTTTTTTTGAATTTTTTTGTGGAGGAAGATCCTCTATAACTCCTTGGTTTCGACCTCCTTAAGGTAGATAGAGATTATTCACTATAAATGAAATGGTTTCTGATGAGAAAAGGGTTGGATTCATGAGCCAAGAGAGGATAGAGATTGAGGAGCAGTTTTAGTAGCTCATTTGTAAGCCTGAGGACTTGCTTGTAATGATATTTTCTGCCATTAAAGATTCATGAGAGTTGTGATCAGATTGTCTTCTTTGTTTTCCCACTTCTTTATATCTTCTTTCTTGAACATATTGTAGGTTTTGAGGATCATAGCTGCCATTGATTGATGGATTCATGAACAACAGAGGATCTGTTGTAGCTTTCCTATTAAATCATTGTTTACTATTTAAGCAATATTTATCTGTTTTTAGAAAGGATCTATGTACAATTGACGTTCCTCCTTTTTTCATATTCACCATGCTTCTACTCATCATTATATATCCCATTTGTCTAATATAAAGTTTGATTTCCTTTGATCTATAGGATGTTGTGACTCCTTTCCCAATGGAATGTTTCTACTGACATTTTGTTTCCCTCTCCCTTTATTTCCCAATCTTATTGATCCACCTACTCAAACCATTCAATCCATTTATATTATGATGTGTACTAGGCTTACACTTACAACAGTCTAAGTGTGACTCTCAGTGCTAACATTTTTGGCACCATTGTTGGGGACGACATTGAAGACACCTTCCCTGGGTTAACAATGATGTTTAGATCTAACTTTGGATGGTGAACTGAAGCTAGATTCTTTTAGATTGCTTATATTTCACCATGATGACTCCATTGTTCAGATATCTATTGGCGACTCCACTGTTTTGAAATGGGCAAGATCCTAGCTTAGAGGTATTTTTCTAGGATTTTTCAAAGATAGTCGGTTTTCCAAATCTAGTGCTTAGTAGAGATGAATGGGAAGGTTGCCTTCCCATATTTAGTGGATAATATTGGGAGGTATCGGCTGAACACTTGCTAGATTTCAATGATTTTATTCATCGACTTCAGATCATGCATGAGGATGTTCAAATCAAGCTTTTCAGTTACTAATTAGAGGGAATAGCTCGTGAGTGGTTCCAATCTCTTTGTTAAGCCCTAATATTGGCTCATTACCCCTTAATTAGGGCATATTATATTAGTAATTTTATTTTATT
>CBVK0100603454.1:0-16796 GCA_900067695.1 Picea abies | reverse complement strand
ATGAAATTATATATATATATATATATATATATATATATGCTTTAGTGGTTAAGTGTTTTCAGTTTCATACAAACAAAATAATATCATACTACAAAGAAAGGAAAACTATGTTTGTTATAGTTTGAAAGACATATTACTACTACTATTGTTAATTAATGTTCAAGAAGAATAAGGTTGGAAGATGTTTGATAAGCATTTACACCAAAAGTTAAAACACCCTCATTTAGTTGTTACTAGATTGTCATCTATTGTCATCAAGTTGTGATTGGCATTTTGCTTGTTAATGTTCAAGAGTGGGCAAGTGAACTAGTGTTTGAAAAGAGTTTTTCAATTTGAGATCGATTGGATATTGAGCAAACGCCATGGAAAGGGAAGTTCTTCCAAATACATGTCTAGTCTTAGACAACTATGCAAGTATGTTCATTCCGAACACCATGTTGTGATGCTTCAGCATAAACAATTATAAGGAGTTGACAAGGATCAAGAGTGTGGCCTCAATACCTGAACTTTTGTACGAGGTTTAAGAATCAACATATTTAAATGATAAACTCTTATTTATTTATGTTTAATTTATATAGACAATAATAAGATGCATTAGTGTGCTGTTGCTAGGTTAATTTACAATTGAAATCAGTTTTGGAAATCCATTGTTAAGCATCTACGATTCTTGAGTAATAACATTTCAGTTTTGGAAATACACTATTAAGCATCTATGATTCTTGAGTACTAACATTAAATAATACAAAAATTAGATATGAACTATAAAGTTGCAAGTACATATATCAAAGATTAAATGTGGTAATTTTGACAATGTAACTCTTAGGAGGATTAAAAAATATTGACATCCAATACATGAACATTTTGATAATGTAAAAAGAAACTTACAATCCATTTGCGACATGCAGGGGTATTTTGGGACATAGGGTATGCAAATCAAGACACCCAATTACTTTGCTAGCTCAAGACTACTCCCACCACGTAGAAGCCCAAAGAAATATTCTCTCATAACTTGTCTAGAAAAGCACAAAAATTCAAGTATGGAATGTAAAGAACAAATTATGGATGAAAATAGTCTGTAGTTTGTGCATGCATGGAAAATTGAAGGAAGCAGTGAACGTACTTTATGAAATCAAACAACATGGTGTAAGGGTTGGCAAGAATATGATTTTTTTTGTATGAAGTAGAATATTGATTAATTGGCGATCAGATAAAATACCATAACCGCCAAGTCGCCCTACGTTTTTCTGCAATACGCAGTGCTGGATAGAGTGCCAGATCAAGTGTCAGAATGAGTATTGGAAGGAGTGTCGGATCAAGTGCCGGAAGCAGAAACATGGTGTGTCTTTTCCCTGTAACACCAGACAAACGTGAATTAGATCTTGGTAATCATAAAACATGATGAATTATACGTAATACAACCATTAAACATGAATCACATGTACCTTATGTCGATCATACCGTTTTATCATAAAATTATTCAAAAAGCTTCTTTAAAATATGAAAAACACATATGTACATGCGGCAAAAGTGTATGATAACCGTCATAAAAGTGATCATATCTCGGGCCCAACACAAACTATCAAAATATTACCTCTCTGGTCTCTTTTGGTGTAAAGTGTGGGCTCATTATTGCTCCTGTTGAACCCATTGTTGAGACAATAAGTATCAATGTGACTGTACCAAGCTCTTGGAGCTTGCTTCAAACCGTACAATGCCTTCTTCGGTCTGTACACTTTCTACTATTTACCTTTGATCTGAAATCTCGATGGTTTATCCACATAAACTTCTTCCTTTAAAATTCCATTTAGAAAGGTTGATTTAATGCCCATTTGATAGACTGGTCATTTCGTTTGAGCAGTAACTTCCAAGACTACTCTAACAGTATCCAAATGTGCTACTGGAGAAAATGTTTCTCCATAGTCAATATCGGAATGTTGAGCAAACCCTTTTTCTACAAGTCTTTCCTTGTGCTTCTCTACTTTTCCTTTCTCATTGAATTTTGTCTTATACACCCATTTAATTCCAATGTTGGTTTTCCCTGTGAAAAGATCCACAAGATCCCACATGTTGTTTCTTTCAATTGCTTCGATTTCTTCGTTCATTGCATCAACCCATTTTTCTTCCTTGACTGCTTCTTCAAAGTATACTGGTTGACAAGATAACAGAGAAAAGTGTGCTTGTTGATCCATGTCATCATTCTGCTCATAAATTTCTCCCAAGCTTCTTGTTCTTTGGTTCTTTAGATTTTCTATAGTGGGATCATAATCATTACTAGATGAAGAAGAAGAATTGTGATTTGTTTGTTCTCCTTGGATTTGTACTTGTAATCTTGGAATTCTTTGTGGAGAATCTTGTTTTCATGTAGCTTCCACCTGCTTATCTTCTTGTATAAAAGGAATCTGTTCTATGAGTATTTCACTTGTTTGGTTATCCCAAGATTTATCTTCTTGGAATTTCACATCTCTGCTTACTATCAACTTCTTGGTAATAGGATTATATAACCTATATGCTTTAGAATGTTCATTGTATCCCACAAATATACATTTTTCACTTCTATCATCAAGCTTTCTCCTCATCCCTTCAAGAACATGAGCATAAGCTACACAACCAAAAAATTCAAAATGAGAAACGCTAGATTTCATACCACTCCAGGCTTCTTGAGGGACTTGATATTTCATACTGTTGGTTGGTGACAGATTTAAAATATAGACTGAGCATGCCACTGCTTCACCTCAATATTCATTTGACAAATTATTGGCCTTTAGCATACTTTTGGCCATATTCATTATTGTCTGATTCTTCATTTTAGCTGCTCCGTTCTGTTGTGGAGTGTATCTTGCGGTAAATTGTCTCTTGATTCCATGTTGCCTACAATATGTTGCAAATTCCTTGGAGTCATACTCACCTCCTTGATTTGATCTAAGTGCTTTGATGTACTTCCCACTCTGTTTCTCTGTCAGGGATTTAAATTCTCTGAATTTTTCTAATGTCTCTGATTTATGCTTGAGAAAGTACACCAATGTTTCCTGCTAAAATCATCAATGAATATTAGAAAATAAAAGTTGCCTCCTATTGATTGAGTTTTCATTGGACCACAAAGGTCTGTATGCACCAGTTCAAGGTGTTTTTTTGCTCTATAGGAAGCATTGAGAAAACTATCCCTTTAGTGTTTGGCCAAAATACAACTCTAATAGGAGTTTTTCTATTCATTTATAATGGGAAAACCTTTGACCATGGACTTCTTCTGTAAAAGACTAAGACTGCCAAATGGTAAGTTACCATATCTAAGATGCCACAACCAAGTCTCATATGAGCTTAATACATTTTGGGCATATGCCTGTGACAAACTTACATTTCTCAATATCAAGGGAACATTCTATTGTTGGTCATTTGTAGTGTTGTTATAATTTTCTTACTGGGTGGTTTGTCCAAGATTGTACACTTGAGACCTTTAAAAATGACCTTATAACCATGTTCATTCATCTGGCATACACTCATTAAATAATGTCTAAGACCATGTACATAATAAGCATCATGAATATCCTTCTTTTCATCTTGTTTGGTTAATACATAAATTTTACCATTGCTTGCAACTTCCTTTTGATAATTATCTCCCAACTTAATTTGAGATGTGACAAATCTATCTAAACTAGAAAAAAAAATCTTTGTTACATGTCATATGATTGTTGCAGCCAATGTCCAGCAACCAAAGATCATGATTGTTGCTTGCTTCTTATGTAACTTGACATGAAAAGAACATTGATTAAGATGTTCCTTCTTCAGTGTTGGTAACATTTTCTCTACCCCTATTCAAATAAGCTTGCTTCTTTCTTCATTTACTTTGTAGTGACCAAATTTCTTGCAATAATAGCACTGGATCCTTGATTTGTCAGTCCATCTTGGTTGATTAAAATTTTTGCCTCTCCCCCTTTGGTTTTGAGAGTGTCTCTGTGGTTGTTTCGACTGTTCACTATGTTCTGAACATTTTGAAGTTGATCTCTCTCCTGTTTGAGAGAGGCCTTTTCCTCATCTGCCTATGCTTCTATTCCCTTGACCTCCGCCTCTGCTTATGGAGGCCTGAGACTGAAATGCATTCTCCAAATATTCAATATTTCGACTGAACCTACTTTCATGGGTTAACAAAGATCCCATGAGTTCTTCAACTGTCAATTGTGACAGATCTTTCGACTCTTCTATGGAAACCACGACCATATTAAACTTATCAAGGAGGCTTTAAAGTACCTTCTCAATAACATTTTTCTCTTAAATGCCTTCTCCATGGGTGCACAGTCGATTCACGATGCTCGTGACATGGGTCATAAAATGATCCACGGAATCTAAATCCTTCAATTGAAGAGTCTCGAAACTCTTCCTAAGTGTTTGCAGCTTTGCATTTTTTACTTTGTCAGTGCCCTGATAGGATATTTCAAGAATATCCCATGCTTGTTTGGCATGATCTATTGTTGTGACTTTGGAGAAAATATATTCCTCTAACCCTTGTTGGATTAGCCATAGGGATTTGATATTCTTCTTCTTGAGTTCTCTAAGGGCACTTCTTTGTGCATTTGTCATTACTTGTAGATCTGCTGGATCTGGTTCCTGAAATCCATTAACTACTACTTCCCAACAATCTTCAGACTGAAGGAAATTTTTCATCTTAATAGACCATACATCATAATTCTTACCCGTTAAAACTGAACGTCGTGCGAACGCTAGACTGTTGCTAGACGCCATGGCTTAGATCTTGACGAGATATCGCTCCTTTGTCGAAATGGGAAAGAACCCAAATGTTTTTTTTTTCTTCGATGCTTCTCTGTCGAAATAGGAAAAAGCCCAAATAATTTTTTTCTTGGATGCTTCTCTGTCAAAATGGGCAAAAGCCCAAATGTTTTTTGCTTGGATGCTTCTTTGTTGAAATGGGAAAAAACCCAAAACTTCTTATGCTTGGATGCACCCTATCATCAGTTGGATGCGCACTATCCACAACAAGGAGGGCGTCCAAAGGGAAGAAAATTCACGCACGAAGGCATGGGTTATGGACACGCCCTTTACATGCGCGAGGAAGCGTCCATCTCCTTCTGGACATTCTGTATACAAGGGCAGGGGGGCATCTGTCTCCAAAACCTATTTTTTTTTAGAGTTTTTCTCTACAATTTTTGCACCATAAAATGCAGAAATTGCTCCTCTTCTTGTTGTGATTGAACCAAGCTCGAGAAACGCTTTCCAACAACCTACAAATGCTCTCCAATCTTCGAAGAGTCTTACTCTAGCTCTGATACCATGTTCAAGTTTGAACAGAGACAGAGCATACACACACAAAGCAACTATGGAGTTGTTCAACTCTTCTCTACATTCACATAAAATTTAAATTGCAAAATACATGATAAGAAATAACTCTCTAAAACACTCCATCATTCACCTACCTAATAAATTCAAACTTACCTATCTTATTTGTACATTTGATATGCTTATCATCTATCAAAATTGATTAAACAAGTAATTGAGGAATTACTCCACTTAACTTAACAATCTATAGCTAGAATGTCAATCAAGAAGAGCACACTTTTAAAAATCCACTATTAAGCATCTATGATTATTGAGTGCTAACATTAAATAGTACAAAAATTGGATATAAACGATAAAGTTGCAAGGACATGTACCAAAGATTGAATTTGGGTAATTTCGAAAATGTAACTCTTGCGAAGTTAAAAAAATATCGACGTGATACTGTAAAAGGAAACTCACAATAGATTTGTAACATGCGGGTCTTTTGGGGCACAAGGTATCCAAACCCACATAAACCCAATTACTTTTCTAGCTTGGACTTTTTTTTTTCCACATGAAAAAATACTCTATATATTCAAAAGGATATATAAATATACATAGAGGGTCTTCGCCAAAGGAGCCTCAAAGATAAACACAGCTGGAGGGAAAGTAAAACACGACGAAACTGGCAAAGATAACAACCACCGATCCAGAAGGGGATCAACCATCTGCTCAAAAGATATACAACAAAAGGTAGCCCAATGGAACAACAATCACATCTTGATTTTGATGGTGGGCCCTTCGTTACCGTCCACCCACTTTGTGAAACAAAAGTGTCCCGGGGACAGATGTAAAGCTAATTTGGAGAGTGTATCTGCCTCACAGTTATCCTCTCTATAGATGTGTGTAACGGAGAGAAATCTGAAGCAGTGGGATATCTCTTTAGTTCTCTCTTTCCAACTTTGGAGAGCCGCCACCTTGAAATCCGCTTGACTCTTCAGCCAGTCAACAATGACCTTGGAATCGCCCAGGAGAAGAAGCTCGTCGATGTGCAATCGTCTAGCCAGGCTAAGGGACGCCCACACCCCTAGCAGTTCAACCTTCATGTTCGATCCATTCCCACAGTTAAAGGTCCATCGATAGCAAGTGTGAGTGTTGGTCAAAATTTTTCCTCCCGCACCACAGAGAGCACCGTTCTGTTGTGAGGCTCCATCAAACCAGGCAACAACCCTGTCAATTGGATAAGCAAAATGAAGCCGACGCTTTGGATTTATAGGTGGTTGGGTCTGCTGTAAATCAACCAAATGTAAAATAGAATTTGCCACAAAAAGTGTTGATGGTGTCTTCCCGTCAAAGAGAGTCGAATTTCTGGACTTCCAGACATGCCAAAGGAGGTAGACTGGTAGCAGAAAAAGTGAATTGAATACTTTGGACCATCGCTGAAGACAATCTGGTACACAGGTGCCCGACCAAGTTGAGAGGAACAGGTTCGAAGGATCAATAATCTGCCAGACTGTACGGACAAAACAACAGTTGATGAACAAATGTGTGATGGATTCGTTTTGTTGTAGACAGAGGTAACAGCAGCTCGGTCCCTCCCAGCCACGAACCTGTAGGTTCTCCCACACTAAAACTCTGTTCTCAACAAGTAGCCAACAGAAAAGTTTTATTTTTACTGGGTAGTCTGCTTTCCAAAGCATCTGGTATCGATCTGTTTTATCAAGTGGCCAATAGAAGTTTGCAAGTGCCAGATAAACGTTTTTTGCCGAAAGTGTGCCCGATTGGACCCCTCCAGTCCATAGAAGAGCATCTGGTCTGTCTAGCAAGCGAATGCTCGCTTCCATCAGGGTTTGCGTGAAGCTCCTCCATTCGTTGTATAGATCACCCTCCAGCTGAAGTTCATTAGCGCTGATCCATCGGTCGCCGAGCAGACCTCCATTGAACGGTGTAGTGATTTGGTGAAGGAAAAATATATTTTTCCTATGTAGGTGTGCCAACAGTGAAGCTGAGAGCAGGGCACGACTGCCCAAGCCAAGAATGTGGTCTCTGCCCACTTCAATCTGTTGCCCATTGCCAGGATTCCAAGATAACCAATGTAGAATAATCGACAGGAATGAAGAAAGATGTTTCCAGATGATGGAGCCTCTGTTGGGTCGCTCCGTCGTCGATCTGAGCCAAAGGTGCACTGGGAGAGATGGATAGTACTTGGCTTTGATTACCTCGCTCCAAAGGCCGGGTTTCGTAAGGATCCTCCAAAGAGTATTGGCTGAGAGTGCCCTGTGGAAGAGGTGCAAGTGCCTAAGACCCCAGCCCCCCAACGATTTTGGTTTTGTAATAGAAACCCAATTGCAAAGATGAAAACCTTTGTTGTTTTTGTTGCCGAACCAGAGAAAAGAGAAAATCATTTGGTGAAGTGTCTTCAGGATCAGTGGAAAGCCCAGAGAAATATTCTCTCATAACCTATCTAGAAAAGCACATAAATTCAAGTATGGAGTGGAAAGTCTGTAATTTGTGCATGCATGGCAAAATGAAGGAAGCAACATACTTTTTGAAATCAAGCAGCATGGTGTAAGGGTCGGCAAGGATATAATAATTTTTTTTTAATGTAAAGTAGAATATTGATTAATTTGCGATCAGATACCATAATGGTTCCGGTGCCCACGGCGTCTATCTCTATATTAATATTCTGTTATACAATGATGGAAGCATATATCCAAGGTATTAAATTGGGAATGCAGAATAAGAGTTCAGAGAATGTAAAGCACTTTGTTATACCCTGTGGCCCATTTAAATAATCCAAAGTCTCAGTGGAATCTAGCTATTTTAATTTCCATATAGTCAAAATGTTGTTGCCATTAACAAATAGTTTTTTGAAATTATAGCATATGAACCTGGTCACTAAAACTCTTTTAATGTTTTAACATTCTTAAATTGTAGAAAAAAGAGTATAAAGGCCTCCCACGATTTCTACCAATTATGCTTTACACCTTTTCTCAAAAGTGTATAGTGATGTGCAAATTAATTTGATTAATCTGATGAATATTGAGTACGATTTCAAGGTTGCGTCAATCAATTGAGTTTAGAATATTCCGAGGATGAATATTCTAAACTTTTATTTATGGGCCAATGCCCCAGGCGTTCTCGAGGATGAACCGTATTCTTCTTTATTTTCTTAACCAAATGACGCTTAATACGTCATAAATAAATTAGTGACTGGTTTGATCAGACATGATACTAGATTTATATTCATCAACCCATATGAGATGTTGCTTATCTGTGAATCATTTTATTGTTTCTTAAGTAAATTAAAAAGAAGAGTGGGATTTCGATAAGTGATTAACATTGGTGTTAGTTAAACATTTTATTTTTTGGTTATTTAGTAGGAATTTTGACGATGTAAATTTGAACAAAATTATTATTTTTTATTGTTTAAATTACATTTTTGAATGTATAAATAAATTCAAAGTACTGAAACACTCTAATTATATAAACTTAACCACTCAAATCTATAAATCCAACTATTTCTCACTAAATTTTTAAGCAAAATCATAACCGAAAAAAAAACAAAAAATTGAATAATTACTTAAAACATACTGTTTACACTAAGAGAACTTGCATCTTGCATCAATATAGGTGCCGGAAAACATACTGTTTCTGGATGTCGGCGGTTATGGATGCTTTAACTTTTTAAAATGTACTCAACCTAATTCCGTCCGACTGGTCCACTATCATTATCCCGTTATTCGACAGGAAATAAAATGGATAGATGCCATTTTTCTGTTTACCTTTATCTCTTCCCAATGATACCTTTTCCTCTGCCTGCTGCCCAGCTTTAGCTACAGGAAATGAAATGAATGCTGCCAGTTTTCTGTGCCCCTTGATCTTTTCCAGTGATACCTCTCCCCTGCATGCCGCCCAGCTTTCTCTTTATATGACACCTCACCTGAGATGAAATTTGATAGTGGTCTTGATGACATTTAATTTTCATTTTGATTTAATATATTTTGTTGCGTAAATAACTATGTCGTGGTAAAGCAGCTAACATGTGGCAAGTCATGCTTAAGTCCAGTCCAATCTTCCAGATGATGTTGAAGATATGCTTATCCTTTTTTTCCGGTGGGGCCCGGGGCAACTTTGAATGAGGCAAGGAATAATATTAACGGTCACATCAATGAAAGATAAAGGATGGAAGGCGGTATTCCTAAATGTCGTTGTAAAGTACAGAGTTTTTGGAAAATCTCGTCCATGATGTACGCTGGAAATGACAGTGTATTTGCATACGAAACATGTCAACAATGAACGGCCGGACACCACGTTGAACAATAATATGATGACTTGAATATAGTTTCAGGAAAAAGGAGGAATATGCGGAGTCATCGGTGTTGAAAAAGGAAGAACACGGTGAGAGTGGATTAAAATAGTTTTGTTATCCATAGAAAGGGTTTGTAAATCTTTTAAAAAATGCACAGACCGCATCCTTGTTACACAATCCAATTCAGTTGGCCCACTATGGAATTAAATGCATGCCAGCTTTATCTTTTTCCAGTGAGACCTCGCCACAGTATCCAATAATGCACGGCTCGATGAAAATTAGTTTACTGTTTTACAGAGAGTGCTCGAGGTTAAAAATTCTCGGCCGGTAGTCTTCCTTGAATTGATCGATTGAAAAAGTGAATCCGCGAATGAATCAAAGCTTTTTTTCCGTCTATTTAAATTGGGAAAATGGTAAACAGGATGAGTCATGTCTGCCGTCTGGAATTTTCCATAACAGTCTTTTCCACTCCCCTTCCTCTGCCAGACTCTTCCAACATCCGCCATTTCATACAGACATTTTTATATATAAGTATAGCTTCCCGTATGATTCTATGCATTGCTACATATAGCCAATCCAGCTATCCGCTCCTATCGTATCCGCTCTGTTACCCAGATCGGCAGTTATAGGAGGAAGAGCAGTTCTTCGTTGCAACAGAATTCCTCACCGTTGTGTTCCGTGTTCGAATCTCGAGGCCTTCTTTCAAGCATGTCGCAGACGCTCAGAAAACGTGGTCGAGAGGCAGAGGCTCTGCCGGACTCCACTGACGTCCGTGAGTCCAAACGCTTCAATGGCCAAGAAACCGACCCATTTTGTCACTCGCCGCTTTTAGGCGAAGTAGCGGCGGCAGAAGAAGAATGCGCTCCCGTTGAGGATTTCGGATGTGGAGCCATGAGAAGCCTGGGGGAAGAGATCAGCGCGACATGTTCCACGTTTTTTTCCCCCAACTCTGGAGATGATTCGGCGAACTCGGATATTTCTAGCGGCCACGAGTGCCAAACCCTCGTTTCGGAATCGGGGATTGATCTGTGTTATCTCCTGGAGGCTTCAGACGACGAGCTCGGCATTCCCCCGAGCCCCGTTCTGGACTTGAAGGACGAGGTTTGTCAATCTCGCAAGGACATCTTGACCACCGAGGGTTTCTGGGAAAATCCGGGTCTTAACTGTCTGGGTGAAAATAAGCTTTTCGAGGACGACTTTGTAAACAATCACGAGTTTGAATTGTATGAAGATGCTTGTGATGCGAGCCAGCTGCAGGACTACATGAACAGAGATTTTGTTAGCCAAGACATATTATTTGGCGGGGATTTTTCTGCGGCATGGACATTGGAAACTGCCGGCTGCATGTAATCAACGCAAAGGCTAGTTAAGACTGTACTGCTGCGGCCATAACGTCGCTTCCCTGCCATACTACAAAGCCTGGCGTTTCCAAGGGGTGTTCAGCAGTTTCGCTACTACCACCGGCACTGCTGACGGGTGGGAACATCAGTGTTTAAGCAAATGCTGGTTATAAGCTCACAAGAGCCGAACTCTGTCGCCGTTTCAACGCTGACAACACCCATCATACAAAACGACCTCGTTGCCATCAACTGAAAATACAGGGTTAAATTACCGTGATATGTTCTCCACGAGGTTGTACATTTACTTCTTTGCTTAGCATAGCAGAGAGACGAGTGTAAAGCATGCAAAGCAAGTAATGTATTAAAATGTGCAGTGTTTTAAACGTTCTACTTTTTTGGAGGTTTTGTGGCAATTTTTTCAGTGTGATTTTGCCTGAAATTTAACGATGAATGGTTGGATATACAGATTTGAGTGGTTAAGTTTGTATAATTGGAGTGTCCTATGAGTTTTTCATCACGTTGAATCCATTTATGCATTCAAAAATAGTCATTTTGTCTAAATTTATATCAAGAAATTGGAAAAAAAAAACTCAAAAAATAAAAGGTTTAACTCCTTAAAATGTAATATTTATCATCAATAGATGATAGATATGACTAGTGTGAAATCACATGATTTATGGTAGACTTTGCAATCTATTCATCTTTGAATATCAATTAGTTGATTGTCCACTAAATATATTTTTCCATCCTCCAATGTTGTCTATATGAAAACAAATAATTATTATAAAATTATTTATTTTATCATGTTTAAATTACTTTTATCAGTAACTTGTTATTAGCTACACATTTTTTTTTAAAGGTTATTGGTTCACACATTTTTTTTCACAAGAAGAAAATTTCTTATATTAGAAATATAAAGTAACTTTTACAAAAATCTGCTTATAATAGAGAGATCTATTTTCCACTTTCACATAAAGTTTTACAGTGTATTTTCAACTTTCACATAAACTTTTACAACAAGATAAGTACCAAAAATTTATAGTTCCATTTCTTAGCTGAAAACACTATTAAAAAACTGACTTTAGTATTCCATCAACTTTTCAAAGCTTCCAACTTGAATGTTTATTTTGATAGTTGATTTGTTTTCTTATTGAATTCCTTGTAGATGTGTTGTATTTTTAGATTTTTATAAGCAAATCAATCAATAATTACTTTGAAATCACCAACCAATTGTAGACAATGCACCTTTTTGTTTCCATAGGACAACTCAATTTAATACTGTAAATATCCCCCTCAAGGCATTTTTCTCCTAGTCTTATGGAGTCTTATTGACTAGGGAATATAATATTTTCATTCTTAAAGTATATAACCTAAGTCTAATTGTTGCTTTGAGAAAATGTAGTTTTGCATTTTTATATAGGCTATATAACCTAAGTTTTCAGTTTTCAGTTTTGATTATAACTTTATTTGATGTGTATTGCTCTAAATTTATTACAGTGATTTATGTCAATGCTTTAAATATATTACAATGATTTATGATTTCGCTGACAAGTGATGATCATGTTGTTTCAAAAATGACAAGTGATGATCATGTTGCTTCGAAAATGTTGAGCTTTCAATGCACTGACAAACCACTGCCCTACCGAGCAATCACCGCCTTTTTCCTCTTGGTTTATCCTTGTACTTGACTTGTTCCATTCCCACAAGCATGAGCACAGTCCAACAAGCAAGCATTTGTCAGTTTGGAGCACATCACTTACATCACTGGTGGAGATGCATCTAATATCTAGGCAAGGCAATATCAACTATCTATGCAAGGTAATATCTACTATCTATCCAATATCTAGGCCAGGTAATATCTAGTGCATGTATAATTACTTCTTTGCATAGCGATTTTCATGTATCATTGTGTTCTCAAGATATATTCTTAAATTGTATGTTATTGGAGACAAAAATGATAACAAACAACACAAGTTAATCCATATGACCTGTGCATATGAAACTCACAGATACTCATTGTAACAAAGTAGTCATGGAAATGACCTCTGAGAAAAGGCGTCTGCAGGTTTAGGGTTTTAGATATGTTCAATGCGAGTCCTTGACTTACATCTATAGATATTGTAATTAGCATATACTATAATCTACAATGATCTATATATATTTATATCATAAATTGACAAATAAGGATAATGACTTTTATTCAAAGTAGAGAACAACAATGTCAATACAAACAAAATATTAATAGAAAACGATATTCTTTATGAAAGGTAAAGGATTACTTGATGAAATGGATGTGCTTCATGAAGAGATCTTGACCTAGCCAGAGATCTAAGCTAAGCCTTACCAAGATCATGTTGTAGGTTCCAATCTTGATCTTGAAGGGCAGGGTTCAGGTGTTGCTCCTAGTCCTGAATAAATAGGTTATGCAACAAACCCAACTAGAGTGTAAGCAACACCATTAGCATAAGTAGGATAAACACCCATTTCGAAATCCTGTCACGGTTCCATCTTAGCTTCTACCAAACCAGGTGTATCATTTCCCATTGGTTGCCCATAATGGAAACTTTCTGATAGCTAGAGATGGTGAATGTAGGTATGAGGGCCAAAAACAAAGGGACTTTGCAACTAGGGGGGAGGAGGGACCAAAGCCATGTTCGAGAATGACTCTCTAATGGCATGCCTTTAAGCCATCATGCCATCCTTTTAGCTTTCTGGCCACAGAGAAGCTTCGTTGCCTTGGTCATGCTGACTTTCTGCTGAAAGGCCAAGGCCCATGAGCTAATTTCCTCTTGTGGAGAAGGAACAAAAAACAATTTATTCTTCAGTAGCCATTGTTTCATCAGCTCGCTCTAACCTCCCTCTAAGTGCTTGATCTCTTGATCTTTGGCTACTCGAGCTTAGAACTTGCTCAAGACCCTAGTTGCTCCTTCCTTGCTAGGATTCTATGGTGATGTATTTGTTATCCTATAAGTGATGGATATTTCAATGTTAGAACCACTATTTAAAATAGTAGTTATCTATTTATTGACAAAGATATGAAAGCAAATTAGCAAGGACAAGGGAAAGCACATATTGGTAGCAGTGGACAAGGGGAAGATACATGACAATGATTTCATCATACCTTGGGCGCGGGTCGCTTACACTACTGGACACATGGATCGCTAAGGTGTTGGAATTGGAGGAATAGGTCCATCTCGAACTGCTGGTGGATGATTTATATATGGATCCGCTTATGTGAATCATTCACTAGTTAAGAAGAAACCAAAACTTCACTTGGTTCTGGGTAAACTTCATTCTCCCTTCCACTCCGTAGCGTCATTCCCGGTTTTCACAAAATATCATCTAGGATTCCGAACTAGCCATCCCTGCACAACCACTAGCAATAACCACACCACCAACCTCTCCGACTCTCCTGCTACAATTGATTGTTATCGAGTTGTTTTAGAAGAAGAAATGAAAGAATGTCACTTCAAATTGCATTTTCAACCACAAATTATCTTATGTGAGCCCAACCCTGACCTTAGAATGCAATCTCCAAGCAGATTCTGAGAGATGGGAGCGCAAGTCTGAATTCTTAAGAAAATGGGGTTTTTGTGAATCTGAAGACTTGGGGTGGTGGCAGAAATAAACTTGCGTTTTCAATGCAAGGAGACATTGATAACTAAAATTTGTGATCCTAGAGCTAACAGTGGAAAACACAGTGAAGGCGTGACATTGTAACATACTACGATTTTTGTTTCGATTACTACATCCCCAGAGCTTAACCACTAGAGAGCATGGAAGATTGTAGGGGGACGCAGAGACGAGCCTCTGCATCAACTTAAAAGGTCACTACATTTCCAACAATCTACCATTGTCGAGACTTGTGGATAGGTTAAGATCCACACGTCCTTATTTCCATTACCCATTTTTAGACACAACAATAAACAATTGGCCACATTCTCACAACTACATGTGCATTTGGGATCACAAAGCATGTAGAAATCTTGGTTTAATTTTTAAAATGTTTGATTCTGCTCCATTTTTTTGTTTTTAGTCTCAATACAACAAATGAAATAAAGTTACAATTGTATAGATTCAAAATTGTTATCTAATGATTTCTGAACTAATTTAAATTATTAGAGGTCTATTTTGAACAGCTCATTCATCAAATTGAAAGAATATTTTTGGTCTAAGAAAGATTGATAAATGTCCATTCGCATTCACTAAGTGGATGCATAATTAATATGAAAATTAAATACACCTCAAGAAAGAATATGTGAATCAATATTGTTTTTAATTGGCATAATGAATATGAATTAGATTCTAGCTTGCACATCCAAGTGGAGGAGAATATGGTAATAAATCCAAGCCCATTTCATGTAGTAAAATAAGTCAATAGCCTTTCATAAGTATAGACTTGATTTTGATTTGATTACACAATTTAATCAAAACCAAATTACATATATAATGCTATGCCATTTTTGAACAAAACAACAATGGGAGAGTCTGGGGTGCGAAAGCATAGAGAACGAGATTTTTCAGGGGTTGGGGTTAATCATTCATAAATTCAAATCCTTGACCCCTACCTATTGATTGGTAAGTAAGTCAGGTCAATCTCAGAGACAGCATGGATGAAACCCTACGGATAGGAAGAGGGAGTGGGTTAACTCGGGAGCAATCTTCCTTCCTGAGTTACTTTTCCGGCAGGTCTTCCGGCGGCCCGCTTTCAAATTTCCGACCAATCTAGAACTCTAATCGATTTTCTAAGCATTTGGATTGGTTTAAAATGGGAAAAAAACCCTGGGGTAAGGTTCTGATATGCATGGAACTTTGATCCATGCAAAACTCAGACTACCCTTGAAAGCCCATTTTTTTCCTGAAAAGCAGAACTCGAGAGGGAAGATTGCTCCCGAGTTAGCCTACTCCTAGGAAGAGTCGTTGTCCCTAACCAGGACAATCCAACACAAACTCCGATCAAAACAATAAATAAGGGGTCCTAGGAAGAGTCGTCATCCCTAGCCAGGACAATCCAACACAAACTTAGAGCAAACAATAAATAATGGGTCTCTACCATATAATGCATTATTTGATGATTATTGGCTGCCAAATTAACTTGATATACAACAACACATTTTAGGTAGCCATACTAGTTAACACATGTCATTGTCACTGCATCAATATTAAGTAAGAATATGGTTCCCATATGCCAGCTTGCAGATGAAGCAATTAAAAGTTGCTAGGTGGCGTTGAAAGCGACAATGGCATTAGAACACATCTCACATGTAAAATAAAGATAAATATGATAGAGATGAAGATTCTATGTGAAGCTTAAATGCAAATCAAAATCATACAAATCTCACTTTGTCAATGTCACTTGAAAAACATTAGTATTTTCCTTTTCTAAACTTGCTCTGACAGGACTAAGCTGCTATGCAAGACTTGTTTATATCAACTTTTCATGAATTCAACATGAATTCAACTTTTCATGAATTCATGGCTTGAGTTGAGGACTGTGGAAAACTAGTTCTCTTATGTTTTCCAAGTATGCAAGACTCACATGGGGGATTTTCCTCTTTGAAAATAGGGAAACCTTTGACCATCGAGTGCTTTTGTAGAAGACTTAGACTCTGAAAGGGTAGATGTCCAAATCGTGTATGCCAAACGATAGTTTCATTGGGGGTGGATGCACTTTGTGCATATGTTTGGATCAGATTTGCAGTTTTGAGGGTCAAGGGAAACATCCTATTTTGAGTCATGTGGATTTCAGAAATCAATTTTCTGTTGGGGGTTTTATCATATATCTAGCATGATGCTCCCTTAAAAAGTACCTTATAGCCATGTTCATTGAGTTTTCCTACACTTAACAGATTATGTTTCAGATCTGGAACATGATAGAC
>CBVK0100603453.1:0-16796 GCA_900067695.1 Picea abies | reverse complement strand
CGTCCCCACCCCTTCCCCACCCCTTCCCCTTTGCCAGAATTTGATGCCTTCAGGAAGCTCGTCACCGAAGCCTCCAAGAGACCCCCATCAACAGCACAACAGAAATTCATAAAGAAACTGGAATGCATCCCAAGCATTGAACTGCCTCTAGAAGAAACTTCCAGAATGATAGTCAATCTAGCAGACAGAGGAATTATTGGGCAATTTACCGGGCTCTGGCCCTCTCCCAAATCCGTCGAATCTTGGGTGCAGAGGAACTGGAGCCTGCTCATCTCAGAAGGAATAAAGAGTCATTTTGTAGGGAAAGGATACTTTGTATTTGTCTTCGAAAACCCTGAAGACAAAAACCTCATTTTCATAAATGGCCCTTACTTCATGGGGCCACAGGGGTTATATCTGAACAAATGGACCCCGAATTTCGACCCATCCCGGGATGTGCCCTCTGCCATCCCAGTGTGGGTTCGTCTACCTCATCTCCCTTTACATTGCTAGAATAAAAAATCATTGCATGCAATCGACAACATGCTCAGAAGGTACATTGACCAAGTAGCGAGAAAAGACCAATACTCATGCGCACGGATCTGTGTGGAGGTCGACCTGGAAGTGGGATTACCAGAGGCAATCAAACTTACTGTTGCAAATTGGACCCATATTCAGAAGCTAGATTATGAGTAGCTACCCTTCAAATGTCGGCATTGTCAAGGCTATGGCCACTTCGCAAGGCACTACAAAAAAAAGAATGCAGAGAGTGAGAACACGAAAGCAAATCAGTGGATCGCAGTCCAGAAAATAGGGACAGCAAAATCTAGAAGCAAAGGAACAATGAAGAATGGCAACCCCGGGCAACTAGGGAAAGAGCAAATTGATAGGAGCTTCATTCCCACGTCGTAATTAGGACCTCAAATAGAAAATCCCAATAAGGACACAGAAGAACCAGAAACAACCATGGATAGCAGGGAACAACCAAATTCCCCCCCAAATGGGAAAGACACAGGGGAACAAGGGAAAACGGCAAGAACCCTAGAAGTAGTCCCCTCTCCCTCATATGCTGACATAACTGGAAAGAAAGTACTAGAACCATCAAGCTCCTTAGAGGATGAGATCCTAGAAAGGCTAGCCAAAAGAGTAGGAAGGAAGTCCCGAAAAGAAGCAAGGGAGGAAGAGTCAGAAAGACAAAAGACCCAAGGAAGCCAACCTACCATAGAAATGTCAATCGATGGAAACACAAGAATAAGGTCTCTAAAAGGAGGAGGCCCAACCACCCCCAACAGTAAGTAATGAAAATCGTCTCTTGGAACTGTAGAGGTCTGGGGAATTCGACGAAAATTGAAGTGGTCAAGGATCTCATGAAAGTGGAACCATCAGACATTCTCATGCTCCAAGAGAGAAAAATCGAAGGGAAAGACCTTCTAGAGATTAGCAAAAACAAATGGCAGAAGAACACAGGGAAAGCAATCAGCACAAGGGGCTCCTCCAGAGGTATAACAACACTGTGGAAGGAAGATCAGTTCAGCCTCGTCAACTCCTACAACACTCAGCATTGGAGCCTTACAGAGCTGAAGCACACAGCAAGTAAGTTAACCATCGCATTATTCAATTTATATGTACCGACTTTGCATTCTGAAAAGAAAGATTGTTGGAAAACTTTAAATGAGTTTCTAGAACAAAATTCCCCTAACAACATAATCATTGTTGGAGACCTTAACCTAGTCATGAATGGAAAAGAAAATAGGGGAGAAAGGACCAACAAGGACCAAATGATTTATGTAGTAGAAGACATGATACAACAGTGGGACCTAATGGATTTTAAACCACGCAAAGGGATTTACACCTAGACCAATAACAGGACGGGGGAGGAATACATATCTGCCAGATTGGATAGGTTTTTGGTCCAAATCACTTTTTTGTTGGGAAGGAAGATAATCTCCACAACCATCCTCCCCAAGCTTACCTCAAACCACAAACCCATCCTTCTTTTGCTAGAGGAAGAAGAAAAACTAGGCCCAATCTCGTTCAGATTCAGCCCATTGTGGAAAAAAAAGAGTGGCTTTGCAGAGATGGTCCAACTAGCATGGTCTACCTTAGTTATTGGCTCTCCCAACTTTGTCTGGGAACAAAAATTAAAAATAACAAAAAAATCCCTCAAGGAATGGAGAAAACTCCTGGAAAGTAATCCCAATACCCAAAGAAAGGAGTTAGTGCAGCAGTTGGGAAAGCTACAGAATGAAATGGAAACAATAGATATTGCCAAAACAGATCTGGAAAAGGAGCAAGCAGCCGAATGTAAAACTTACCGCTCCTTCAGAAACGAAGAAGAATACTGGAAACTAAAATCCCGTAGCCTTTGGCTGGAAGCCGGTGACAGAAATACATCTTACTTCCACCGTCAATTTAAAGCTCGCCTCTCCAGGAACCACTTCTCTGAGATCACAACCAACGATAGGAAGCTTTGCAAAGGAATAGACCAAATAAAGGTTGTTGTTGTCTCACATTTCCACCATCTTTATAGCAAAGAGAAAGATGATAATGAAGAAGGCAATAAGGAATTCCTCAAGAACATCCCGGCTCTAGTCACAAAAGAATATAACACAACATTATTGAGCCCAACCAACGAAGAAGAAATTAGCAAAATCATCCGGTCCATGGATCCTGACAAAGCCCCAGGGCCAGATGGGTTCACTATCTATTTTTACAGGATCTGTTGGAATATAATCAAGTCTGACCTCATTAGAATGATAAAAGGATTCCTATAGAAAGAAAAATTGGGAGGTAGCACCAATTCAACTTTCCTTTCATTAATCCCGAAAGTAACAAACCCTGCCTCCTTTGATAGATTTAGGCCAATCTCCCTATGTAATGCCTCTTATAAGATAATTGAAAAACTCCTTGCAAACAGAATAAAACCTCTGCTGGGCAAGCTCATCTCAGATTCGCAAGGAGGATTCATCAAAGGGAAACAAATCCTAGACAATGTAATCCAAGTTCAGGAAGCTATGCACTCCAGTAATCTCAGAAAAGAGAAAGGCATGTTGATTAAGCTAGATATGGCAAACGCCTTCGACAGAGTAAAGTTGTCCTTCCTTTATCAAGTGCTTCTTTCATTCGGATTTGAGCAAGAGTTTGTAAATCTGATACAAACCTATATCCATATCCCATGGATAGCCCCTTTGATAAATGGGAGGCCAGCAGATTTCTTTAAATCTTTGAGGGAGTTGAGGTAAGGCTGCCCCCTCTCTCCATTTCTGTACATGTTAATGGTGGATACACTCAGTAGGAAGCTGGAGCAGGAAAGGATAATAGGAGCAGCCCCAGGCTTGAGAATAACAAAGGATCTTAAACCTATAAATCATGCTTTGTTTGCGGACAACTCTCTCATGCTAGGAGGAGCCTCAAACAAAGTAGCCTCTTCATTCAAGGGCACTCTTCAAGCTTACTGCAAGGTGTCTAGAGCTCTAATAAGTGAAAGGAAAAGTGTTGTCTACAGTTGGAATGCAACAGAACATGAAACACAAATGATAGCACACACCTTGGGGTTCAAGGGGCATTCAAAATGGGAAAAGATACAGTACCTTGGGCTACCATTATCATTCGGCATAAACAAAGTCAACCTATGGGAAGGAGTTTTAACAAAAATCAAAGGAAAAATCGATGCCTGGGGATGACATTGGCTCACCCATGGAGGTAAATTAACTCTAATAAAAGCATTCATTTCTTCACTGCCGATCTACCAAGCGTCCTACCTCCTGGCACCTAAATTGATAGCTGGGCAGATCAACAAATTGCAGAGAGACTTCTTGTGGCACGGTGGGAAAGGGAACCAATGTAAGTTTCATTTGGTTAGTTTGGATACAGTAAAATGACCTTTGAGAGAAGGCGGGCTACAGATCCGAGATCCAGCTCTTGTCAACACAGCTCTTGGTTGCAAAATCCTATGGAAGATGCACAGCGACCCCACTCACCCTGTCAGCAAAACGTTAATGCACAAATATATACCAAATGCCAAAATCAGAAATCTACAAAACACCACGAATAGGAAGAGCACGCTGCTATGGCAATTATGCATCAAAGGGGCACGATTCTTCACCCAAAACCTGTATCACGTCCATGGAAATGGCAAACGAACCAATCTCTGGACAGATTGGATAATGGGGAATCCGCCCCTTGCTTCAAACGCCAGCCTGACTGAAATCTGCAATTTTCTTGATCACAGAGGAATACAGAGCATCAATGACATTTCAAAATGGGACGACAATGGCTCCTGGTCAGATTGGCAATTCGACAATGTCCCAAATCGCCTCCTCCAGCAACTTGAAATGCTCAAAATAGAGCTTCGAGAGGTATCTTCTGTGCATAAGACAGAAAAAGACAATTGGGGTTGGGGATCCACAGGAACATACTTCGTGGCCAAAGGCTATGCTCTGCTACAACAATAGAAAGACAGACCAGTCCCTGCAAGATTTTGGTTGGAGGTATGGGACTCAATGGCGATCCCAAAGGTAAATTTCTTCTTCTGGAATTTAATGCAAAAAAAGATCCTGACCAGTGAAAATTTAATGAAAAGAAATATTGCCAGTACACACAAATGTTCTTTATGCAAAGAATCCATGGAAACCTCGGATCATTTGTTTGTAGACTTCCATTTTTCAAACAAAGTCTAGCATCTCATCCTCCATGGCCTAAAGGTTGCTTCCCCCACCAACATCTTAGTAGTAGATCTATTCACAACTTGGAACGATAGTTACCCTTCGCTCTCATTGAAAACATTATGGGCCAGAGTTTGGATCTCCATCCCCAAGTATTTGTGTTGGAAGCTTTGGCTTGCAAGAAACAAGCAAATTTTTAACAATATAGCTTGGACCCCCAATATGGTAGCAGCGAAAGAAAAAGGCCTCCTTATAGAAACTTTGAGCTCTCAAAACCACAAAACCGACACCTTGCTGTAGTAGGAGGAAAAGAGTTGGCTCGGTACCTCCGTGCTGACCCTCCGGATCCATAGCACTGAAAAAACCCATATCGAAACAAAATGGAGGCTAAGAGATACTCACAACATATTCCAAAGTTGGTGGCAAAAGCAAGGAATAACTTCAGTCTTCTTCGATGGTGCCTCCAAGGGAAACCCTGGGATAGCGGGAGCTGGAGGAATCATTTATTCCAGTGAAGGGAAAATACTAGAAACCTTTTGTTGGGGACTCGGACAGCGAACCAACAACCAAGCAGAAATCCTGAGTTTGATAAAAGTCCATCAGATAGCCAAGGAAAGAGGACATCGGGAGCTACAAGTGTTTGGAGATTCTGAAATCTTGATCAAAATGATACATTCGAGAGGACAGTTTAACGACGTTGGCCAAAAAAAGAACCTACAAAGGCTAAGACACATTCTAAAAGACTTCACCTCCTTCAACTGCTATCATATACTCAGAGACTCAAACAAAGAAGCAGACAAATTAGCCAACAAAGGATGCCTCTTGGCCCAAGGAGAACTCAACATAAATGATGGAGACCCAGTAAAAATTTGTATTCCTTGAAAAGGACAGCAGCTTGTAAAAGAATGTAGAAGGCTTTTGTGAAGGTTGTAAGGCTGCGGTCAGCTGGAATTCCCAATTAATAAAATTTCATAACCGTTTAAGTTAAAAAAAAAAAAAAAGTGAATGTTTGATATTTAAATTTTCATTATACAAAGGTTGTGATTATCTAATCTTTTCATTGTTGAATGTTGTTTCGTTGTACGTTCTATTTAAAGCTAAGGTTAGTTTATACAATCTAGTATTGTGTTGTTCTGCCAAACTAACGAAAACCGAAGAAGGTGACAGATTGTGATGTCATTGTCAAAAATGACAATCCACCATCTTCCCTGTCGAATGAAAACCAGGGCAGGTGGCACATTCGAGTCTGTGCAACATTGTGCTAGGAAACCAAGACAGACAGAGGACATAGACTCAAAATTAAAGACTAACAATAAAACTTCTTTGTTACAGTGCAAGGAGTCGAGCTGAGAATGCTCATGATAGCCAAACCAAGCAAATTACCCATTTGCACCCGAGGTTGTGTCACATGGGTCACCACTGAGGGGGTCATTCCTAGGCTGGAGCATGAATGGCCTGACACAAGTTTCACACCTCTAGATTGCTGGTGAGTTCGAGTAGGCCTTGTACAACATGTCAATTCTCTGATGCATGAGGGTGTCTTGGTGAATTTGATCAACAATATGTCTTATGAGATATAAAATGAGCAGTAACTGCTCTGGATGGAAGAAGGGAGGTGGTTCCTGGTTGAAATCCGGCAGTGTCGAGAGTGGTGGTGGCACCAAGACTAGGCCACCCTTGTTATATGAAGAAATGAGGCGAAAAAGCATGGATGGTCACAACACATATGCTTTATTTGTAAGAGGGTGTACCCAAGACATGAACCTTGGTAGGCCTGCGAACACTACACGGTAAAGGTATGGTTGAAGGTATGTTTAATTTCACTCTAGATTTTGATTTCTGTGAACATTGCATATATCGTAAACAAAATCGAGTAGGATTCCCATCTAGTGCTACAAGAGAAAAGGGGGTCTTAGAGTTGATACATAGTGATGTGTTTGGATCTGTTCCTATTCCATCCCTAGGTAAATCGGTGTATTATGTTTCATTCATAGATGATTTTTCAAGGAACACATGGATTTATTTTCTTAGAAAGAAATCTGAGGTATTTGATAAATTTAAAGAGTTTAAGGCTCTGCTAGAAAATTTGCTATTTCTTTTGATCTTGAAGTGGAATAGATGGATGTTAAGACAACATTCCTACATGGGGATCTAGAAGAAGAAATCTACATGTAGCAGCCAGAAGGCTTTGTAGTGAAGGGAAAGAAAAAGTTGGTCTATAAGCTAAAGAAGTCAGTATATGGTCTGAAGCAATCACCTAGGATGTGGTACCAAAATTTTGACACATACATACTTGGATTTGGATTTGTAAGAAGCGGGGCTGATCATTGTGTATATTCCAAGCAGCTTAGTAATCACTTCATTTATGTAGTGTTGTATGTTGATGACATGTTGTTGGTAGGAAATAACATGGATGTTATCAAGGAGGTGAAATCACAGCTATCCTCCAAATTTGACATGAACGATCTTGGTGTTGCTAACTTCATTATGGGAATGGAGATTAAAAGAGATCGTGCAAACAGGAAACTCTAGTTGAATCAGAGAAAATATGTTGAGACGATATTGCAGAGGTTTAATATGCATAGAAGTAAACCGGTTAAGGTTCCTATTCCTATAGGTGTAAAGTTATCTGCAGATCAATGTCCCAATGCACATGAAGAAGAAGAGGACATGTCCCATGTTCCATATGCCAATGCAGTTGGTAGTTTGATGTATGAAATGGTATGTACTAGACCGAGCATTGCACATGCAGTGGGAGTTTTGAGCAGGTATATGTAAAAACTAGGGAAGGAGCATAAGACAACAGTAAAGAGGGTCTTCGGGTATCTTCATGGCCCCACCAGTTATGGATTGTGCTACCAAGGAAGACTAGGATTGGACAAAGTGGTGGACATACATGGATTTATTGATGCAGACTGGGATGGAGATCTGGATCGTAGAAGATCTACAAGTGGGTATGTGTTTAACCTATTTGGAGGAGCAATTAGTTGGATGAGCAAAGGATAGGTTGTAGTGGCACTTTATTTGTGCTGTGTGTGCCAGGCGCTTTCCTAGGGGGGTCCCATGGGGGGCAGGTATGCCCCCCTTGGTTACGTGCAGTGTTCGACAATGGGTGGTATCCCAAGGCAATGTCCCAAAAAAAAAATTTGGTCGATTTGTGCTATTTTTAGCGGTTCACTAAAAATAATACCGATTTTAGGGATTAGGGTTTTGGTATCTACGGAATACCTAAAAACATTATATATATTTTATAGTGAATGGTGAAATTCGATATAATGAATATAAGAAAGGTTTTCCCGATTGAGGGTTTCTTGTATATATCTCTGTGTACTATGTGAATGAGCCATTGATTAAATTATGTTTTGCTTAAGAACCTATATGCATTGCTTTACTTCATAGGTTTAAAACTTAAAACATATATTCATAATATATGTTTCACATGTTACAACTTCAAACCAATATTCATTTGACAAATGTTTTTCTTTTAACATGCTCCTTGGCATTTCCATGACTGTTCTTTTTTTTCTTCCAGATACTTCATTTTGTTGAGGGGTGCCCCTTGTGGTAAATTGTTTGTGAATTCCATGGTCATTGAAAAACCTACTTAAGTAATTTGAAATGTATTCACCACCCCTATCCATTCTCAATGCTTAGATGTAATGTCAACTTTGCTTCTCAACAAGGGCTATGAATTGATGAAAATAATCAAACCATTCATTCCTATTCCTTAGAAAGAAGACCCATGTTTTTCTTGTGTAGTCATCTATGAATCCCAAGAAGTAGTAACTTCCACCAATTGAGGGTTTTTTCATTGGTCCACACAAATCTTAATGAACAATATCCAATGGTTTGTTTGGGCGAATTGAATTCCGTGTTTGAAATGACTCCCTATGTTGTTTACCCAAAATGCAACTTTCATATATTCTATCTGGTTTTTCTATTAGTGGTAACCCCTTTACCCTTCTTTTCTTGTAAAATAAGTTTAAACGTCCAAAGTTTAGGTGTCCATATCTTAGATGCCATAACCAATTTACATGTTTAATTTTTTCTTGAAAGATTACTTGAATGAGTGTTGTAGTTTTCTCTTCATCCTCTTGTGATTTTGTTGAAGGGGGTCTTTGAGCCAATTCTGCCTTCAAATCTGGTTTTAACCTTAGGGATTTGGACTTTAGCCATAAGCTGAATACCTGGAAATTTATGTAAAATCGTGTATTGTTTGCTTTTGAAAAATGTTCTATATCCCTTTTGAAGAAGTTGCCCAATACTCATTAAGTTATGCTTCAACAGAGGAACAAAACACGCATCATAAATAAACTTTTTCTCCCCGTTTTTGGTTAGAGTATTTATGTTTCCTTTTCCCATAACTGAAACTTTGTTATCATTCCCCAATGTAACTTCTTATTTTACACTTTCATCCAAACTAGAAAACATTTGTACATTTCATGCCATATGATTGTTGCAACGTGGGTCTAAAAACCATATATCCTTCTTATTTTCTTGTGCAATGTTGCAAGCTAAAAACATACTCCATGATTTTGGTTTTCTTTGATAAAATTTTCATTTTGTTGCCTAGAATCATATTGTTTCTTTCTACATTGATGTAAGTAATGACCATATTTCTTACAATAGTGACATTTAATTGAATATTTATCATACCTTTGGCCTTGATATTGATTTTGAGTTGAGATTTGATTGTTTCCTCTTCCACTTGAGTTTCCTCTTGTGTTTGATGGGTTTGTTCTTCCACCTATGTTTAAATTTCTACCCCTACCTATGAAATTTGATCTCATGTAGCTCATCAATTGAAAATTGTGAAATATTTTATGTCTCTTCTTTGGACACCACAATTGATTCAAATATTGTAGGCAAACTTCTTAAAATCTTTTCAACCACTCTCCCATCTTCAAAAGTTTCACCATATGATCTAATTTGGTTTACCAGTCCAATGATTTGAGTCAAGAGTGAGTCTATTTTATCTGATTTTTTCATGTATATGGTCTCAAAATCCCTTCTTAGCATTTGTAGCTTAGTTTTCTTCACCTTGCCCATTCCTTGGTACGTTGTTTGAAGAATATACAATGCTTATTTTGACTGCTGCTCTTTCATTACATTCACCAAAAAGGAATGAAAAATAGAGTCTCGTGTTCTGAACCGCTTCTCAACCTGTTGTCTGTTGTTGCTACAACAATGGAACTTATCGTCTTTTCACTCTGCTCTTTCTACATCATTGTGTTCAAAAACTACTCTCTTCTATTCATGTAGCTTAGCAAAAAGAAAAAAATGAAATATTAACTGCAATTAATTTGTACATTTGTGACAGTCTTGTATACATTCACTGTGCGTGTAAGTCCTCCTGCATGATTTCCATGGATCTCAACGCTTACACTTCTATTTCCAGTCTTTTGTTCTCCTCCCTTAGACTCTCGCAATCTTTCGTTCTCCTCCCTCAGACTCTCGCAACATCGTTTCAGATTCTCATGCTCCAGTTCCTTTTGTTTCAACATTGTTTTGCACATAGTAAATAGATTAATTACCTTGAGAAGAGAAAGATCTCAGTAATAATGGCCTCTGTAATTCTATGAACCAAAGAATAAAATGTCCCAGATTTTAATTCTCGCCTAGCTTTCCGATTCTAGAACCACACTTCTACTTGACGCGATAGCAAATTTAACTTGTTCGCCAACATGGACTTAATCTTCTGTCAATAAACTAATTATTCCCTTATTGTAACAATAAACTATAGTAATCCATTTTATCATTACATCATTGTTATGATACTCATTGTACTCTCTTTTTGTTTAAATTGCACTTAAATATACCCTCTTTCTTTTCGTTGAAACAACAATTCATTTTATCATTACATCACTGTTATGCTACTCATTGTACTCTCTTTTAGTTTAAATTGCACTTAAATATACCCCCTTTCTTTTCGTTGAACGTGCAAACTCATCTAGTAGACTGCAATTTCAAGTTAGATAATCCAGCTGAATATAATGGAGTGGGACAATTATTATTGCACTCGACTATGAGATAAATACAAGAATTAAAAAAACTCTCCACTTCACTGATAACCTAACCTATAATCTAAACTGAATAACCTGTGCTAAACATCCATGTGAGCATATCAACTTATTCTTTGGTGAAAAGAGGTGAGGTTGCATTGCATTTCCCGTAGAAGTCTGCGCTTTCTCGGTTTCCTCGCTTATGTGCGAGGAGATGCCAGTAGAAGTTTGCGCTTTCTGCGTTACTGGTAATAGATGTGTGCTCCAAAGACTTTAATGATGGACGACACATTGCAATTAAAGTCAGGTAACTTATAACTATTAATGTCTTGTAACTCCTTATAAACCTCAGATTTCAACTACCATTGTTAATAGATTTCAACTACCATTGTATCATTAGTCGTTCGTTGTGATTGCAGAGAATGGATCGAATGTCTATAAATGCGTGCATAAATGCGTACACTTGGAACGAATGTCTATAAATGCGTGCACTTGGAACGAATGTCTATCGATTCTCTAGTCGAACCGCAATTTAGTCGGAAGTTATTTTCTTCCGAGTGCCGCAACAATTGCCGAAACTGAAGCTGAAAAAGGGACAACCCAGAATCTGAATCCGAAAAAGGTGAATTAGGACTAAACTCACCACATGGTGCGTCCCAAAGCTAGATCTGGCAGTTGTTATGCAATTTGGTGTAACTTCATGCTGTCGATGTATGAGTTGTGGAGGCCTTCAATATGTATGGCTTGAGGTGTAACATCATGCTGTCTAGGGCGAATTTGCATGAGTTTTGGACGCCTTCAACACAGGCTACTTCCAAGGCGACTCAAAACCCTGTCTGAGTTGTTGGGCCATCTGACTAGTAAAGAAATCCTCAATTTACTCACGAAGTTTAAAAACCAGCTGAAGAGGAATATCATTTATGGTTAAGTTAGATGAATTGTGTTGTGATTTTAATTAATTATATGTTATTTTTCTATTTTTCATGGAATGTATTTTCATGGCTTTTCTTCAAGAACTGATATATAAATCTTATCAACGTATATTTTATAAAATTTTATCTTGCTAAAATTATTTTAGATAAATTCTATACCAAAAACTAAACCAAAATAGAAGAGATATTTTAATTATGTTCAAGAGATTGATTATAATTACATAGAGCTTCACATTTATTATGTTCATCAGATAAAATAGGGTTACTTCGTAGCTCAGCAAAAATAAAAATAGGAAATATTAATTGCAATTAATTTGTACATTTGTGACAGTCTTGTATACATTGACTATGACTGTAAGTCCTCCTGCACGATTTTCATGGCTCTCAGCGCTTACACTTTTAATTCTAGTCTCTTTTGTTCTCGTCCCTCAAACTCTCACAATCTTTTGTTCTCCTTGTTTAGACTCTCGCAACATCGTTTCAGATTCTCGGCTCCAGTTCCTTTTGTGTCAACTTTGTTCTGCATATAGTAAATAGATTAATTACCCCGAGAAGAGAAAAATCTCAGTAATAATGGCCTCTATAATTCTCTAAACCAAAGAATAAAATGTCCCAGATTTTAATTTTCACCTAGCATTCCAATTCTGGAACTGACACAATAGCAAATTTAACTTGTTCAACAATGTGGACTTAAGCTTTGGCAAGTTTTGTAAAAGTAAACTATAGCAATCGACTTTATCATTACATCACTGTTATGGTACTCAATGTACTTTCTTTTCGTTTAAATTGCACTTAAATATACCCTCCTTTTCGTTGAAACATCAATCCATCACCGTTATGGTACTCATTGTACTCTCTTTTCATTTAAATTGCACTTAAATATACCTTCTTTCTTTTCGTTGAAACTGCAAATTCATTGAGTAGACGGTTTCACTACAATTTAAAGTTAGATAATCCAGTTGAATATAATGGATTGGGACAATTCTTATTGCACTCGACTATGAGATATATTCACGAATTAAAAAAACATAAAATAAAAATTTATAGCAGGTGGTCTTTTAAAATAATGATAATAATTTTTTCTTCATTTATAAAGTATTTCAAATTGACCATTTTTAATATCAATCTATTATTAAATTATAATAAATCTAACTATTTAAAGAAAAAAAATCTCCACTAACCTATAAACTAAACTGAATAACTTGTGTTGAACATCCATGTGAGCATATCAACCTAATCTTTGGTGAGGTCATTGATGTCCAACCTATAAAATCCATCTAATAGTTTGATGTCCAACCTATAAAATGATACATTCCAATCATTAATTCAGTGACTCAATCATTAATTCATTGACTCACTAGATGTTGTTGTTGCCTTAAAGACAGTTTTATTACCTATTAAAATAAGATCGGTGATACATGACTATATATTCATTCATTCTATCGTAGCAATCCACTTTAGTGATAATCTAACCTAAACTGAATAACCTGTGTTGAACATCCATTTTGACATATCAACCTAACCTAGGGTGAGGCAATTGAATCGCCTCTCACAAGCTCTAACAGTATAAGGAGTCTCTTCCACGTTGACCTTTACTTATATATGGCCAAAGAAAGTATTTATTTCATACTGGAAATACTTGCTTTGATTTCATACTGGAAGTACCGATCCATAATGGTTGATTTATTTTTGAAGTTCGTTGTATTTGGAAAAAGAGGATAGTTGTTTGAAGTTTAGTACATGCCCTAAATCTTACTCCATGTCTTAAATCTAGTGTGCGAATTTATGAGTTGTGTTTATTAATGGATGTAGATAGCTCGTTGTTCCTCAGAACAGTTGCCAACCCTGAGACCTTAAGTGGTCAAAATCAATGAGATGAATCCTGGGCTTGAGCGTTGCCTATGTGTCCTAGAGGTCCTAACCATGCAAGATAGGTTGGGCGGCTAGTTCTTTATTACTCAATGACATGGTTGATCATTTATTGTATTTTCTTCAGTTGATTGTGTTGTGTTTAATTATGTCGGTCTTTATGTTTTTGCATTGATTATGCGTCGTTGTTAATTATGTTAATCCGTCGAATGTTCCATTATTACTTTATGATGATTTGTATCTTAGGATGTTATTAATTATTTCCTGACAATTTTAAATTTCTAATGCATAGACATTTTTTTTTACCTATTATACATCAATGTTTGTTGTCATAACAGAGGGGCATTACAAATTGTTAAGCATTGTAATGTGTACTTTTACTATATATGAATTGAGATAATTCTATATAATCATTGAGGAAAATTACGATACAACCTAACACTTATGGAATCTTGCAATTTGGCATAACCCTTAATGAATTTCATCATGCAACATTACCATTGAAGAATACAAAAAATTATCATAAGTAAACAAAGGTGAATGTCACAATAACACATAATCATAAAGGAGTTCTGCAATCTAATTTAATTCTTAAGGATCATTGCAATGGGACATCACCCTTAATGAATGTCAGAATGTAACATAACCATTGAGGAACATAACATTTTCACATATAACTAAGCCAGGCTGAAAGTAACAACCTAGCATAGCCAATGAGGAATGTCTAAATCAACATAACCATTGAGGAATGTCGACCATGGTCAAACATGGCCATCATTTTCAACCACAATCAATCATAGTCGAGCAAAAATAAACATAATAAAATACAATAAACCATGGTCATCCAATGTCATCATGGTCAACTGTGGCTGATCATAGTCAACCGAATTCACTGTGACATAACCTTTGATGAATGTCATAATGCAACATAATCATTCAGGAACCTAGCAATTCAATATAAATTATCCAAACTAAATTTCAAAATGTGACATAATCATGGAGGAACATCACAATTTAACATAATCCTTGAGGAAAGTCACAACAGGAAATAATAGTTGAAGAAAGGCACAATGTGAAATGAGTGTCATTATGCGACATAACCATTAAGGAATGTAGTAAGTTGACATAACTCAACCAAGTTGAGCATCACAATAGATGTAACCATATTATCAACCTCTTAGTGTCACAATGTGACACAAAATTTAGTTCAACCATAACACTAACTTTGCTAAACAATATTCAACCATGTTCAACCATATCAAACCATGCTGAACAATAGTCAACCATGGACAATTTATTTTTTAAACACATACATTATATTGTAGTGAATTTAAATAAAGGTATTTATATATCATCATAACAATGAAGAAATCATTATCAAATATCACAATCTTTATTCAAATTTAATAATTTAATGGTCATCCATAATAAAACATGGTCAACCATTGTCAACCATAATCATCCATAGTCAAACACTATCAACCATAGTCAGCCATGCCCAACCAATCTCAATGTAATTTAACCTTTGAGTAACATCACAATTTGCCACAAGTAAGTCAATTTCAAAGTCACAATGTGAAGCAACCATTGAGAAGCATTAGAATTGACATAACCCCTAAGTAATACCACAATGTGGCATAATCCCTAATGAACATTTCAATGTGACATAACCATTGAAGACCATATCAAGTCGACATAAGACAACCGATTTAACATAATATTTAAGTTAACCTCTTAATTCCACAATGCCACATAACCCTTGATGAATGCCACAATGCAATCATAACCATCAATGAATGTAACAATTCATATAAGTCGACCTATAGGAATGTCGCAATGTGACATAACTATTAAGAAACATCATAATCCAACATAACCCTCAAGGAACATCACAATGTCACATAACCCTTAAGGAACATAACAGGTGAACATAAGTCAACAAAGATTAACATTACAATAGATATAATGATATTATAAACCTCTTAGTGTCAAAATGTGAAATAATAATGGAGTCAACCTCTTAATGTCACAATGTGACATAATATTGAAGTTAACCATACCATCAAATTTGACAACATATTGAAGTGAACCTTCATCTTGCAATGTGATTGAATATTAAAGTTAACCTCTTAAACAGTTGTTGACCATAGTTTCCCTTTTTCAAACCATTTCTACATCCTCAACTATAGTGAACATTAATCAACTATCATTGTCCAATGCCAACCGTGACCAACCATACTAAACCAATTCAACCATGTTCAACATAATCCACATGGTCATAGTGATCAAAGATTAGTTTTTATTTGAACAAATTTATTGATGTATTAAAATATTATAGAAATAAAATAATTGCAACTTTCAAGTTAAAAAAATGATCACCTACAAATATGTATAATAACAATAAACTATTGTATTAATAATGAAAAAATAATAAAACTAAAAGACCTACTATATAATCACCTAACATATCAATACAACATAAAGTCAAAATATTTATTTAATCATTATAGTCAACTACATATTAACAAATATACAATAATATAACCTAGAAAATAATAAATATTAAATAATTTATTACATTTATATTATTTATTTTATTATTATAAGGTGAACAATATATCAACCATCACCATCATGATAGTGTAACTATACTTAAAAAAAGTGATATACTTCATATGATATTGATATTTAATCTTCTAATCCATATATTATAGAACAATAAGATGCCATTGCATCTACATATTATTATTTATATTTCTATTAAATGATATAAACAATAATACATTATATGGTTATCTTTATAGAAAACCATATAAACATATACCTTATATTTGTTGGAAAACTAAGATACCACTTTTAGAAAAAATCAAATTCAACATAGTTATTAAAAATTGCTATGAATAAAAGTTGTATATTCAGAAATCTCATTCAATTTCCTACGTTTCATCTTCTTACACGATATTCAAATTCTTTGTAAAAGTACCTTCAATAATCCATCCAAATTAACAGATTGATGTTTTTCTAGGTTTGCATTGCCATTAACACATCACGACAAACCATCATTAGCTTGCACTCACCCATTTGTTGTTGCTTCTTGTTCAATTCTCAAATATTTCAACATTTTTCTCATCCATATTTCCTGACACATTTCCTATGTAGCTGCTACATACTCTGCTTCAACAGATGAAATAGTGAAAATTGGTTGTTTCTTTGAAACCTTAGATACTACAACTAATCCAAAGTGGAAAACATAACCAGAAGTTATATTCATATCATTTATATTTCCAACATAATCACTATCAATGTATCTTATCAGATTGAAGTCACTTGACCTTGAGTAGAATATTCCA